>JAJHUR010090859.1:0-11995 GCA_027495735.1 Lutjanus campechanus
ATCACACAGGCAACACTGTTTGGATCCTCAGGTCGAGAGAGGTCCAAACTTACTGTTTATCACCACAGGTGCCACCACAGAGAATGGAATGCAGATCTTTGAGATAGTTACCTTTACTGTCTATTTTTTATCTGGATTCAATTGAGTCTAAGGATACCCTAACGTTATCTCATTTACAGAACTATTTCATGGAAGGCTGAAAATCTGATGTACTGTTAATAGGCTGGCCAATATTTGTAAGAACTTTTAAATGAAATTAAATGAGTAAGTGATAAGATGCTAACACACCTTACAAAGGTCAGAAACAACAACAGTAAGATACTGTTGTAAATTCACCGTAAATTTACAGAAATTTGATGATGTCACTATGACCGCTGACCAACAAAATTTAATCAGGTCATCCTTGAGTCCAAGTGGACGTTTGTAGCAAGTTTGAAAAAATTCCCTCCAAGCGTTCCTGAGATATCCATGAGATAAGTACACAGCGCACTGTGTATGTAGGGTGGGCACTGATTGATCACTAATCAATCGCGGATGTCGTCTTGTCGTGTGTGTGTGTGTGTGTGTGTGTGTGTGTGTGTGTGTGAAACACTGCAGGGTATAACATCATGTTGTTCACAGACAGTTTGCTGTCTGTAGTTTGACAGAGACAGAGAGAGGGTCGTGTCTAGAAGGGAACCCTAGACATGCGAATGATCGCGCGAGTTTGATTATTTTATCAGAAATAACAAGAAAAAAAACCTGCAAGAGTTTAGAGTTTAGAGTTTAGTTTTAGAGAGCAAATAAAGGGTTCCCTTCTAGACACGACCGAGAGCGGTGCGTTGCTCCAAGAATAGTATAAATGTAGTGTAAATAAAACTGTGTATTCACTGAGCCACAGAGAGTCACTGAAACACTGATCACTGACCTGCTGTGATGGAAACAGTACTCAGATCTTTTACTTCAGTAAAAGCATGAATACCACAATGTAAACAAATACTAATTACAAGTAAAAAATCTTGCATGTAATTGTTTCCTTTTTTGAAAAATCAACATTTTTATTGCTTTTGTTTAATGGTACTCTTATTGGTATTTTTGATTACTAAATACAGACATGCAAACTCATAAGACGAGACAAAGGTGACATGTTGGAAAACCCATCACCTGTAGCCATGGGCGAGGCTAGCCCTTTTTTAGGGGTGCTTCAGCACCCCTAAATTGAAACTCAGCACCCCTAAAACCTGGAGTAAGAAATGTTGTTATTCTAAAATTTTAGTTCGTCTTTGACAGGCTTAGATAATGTCCAAAACATAATCCATAGTTTGTGGTTTAAATTTATATTTTAAGAATGAAAATGAAAACACCCCCGCCTAATGGTATCATCCTCTTCTGACTAACGTTACTCTGTAATGTTATCTGCATCGCTCCGCAGGACCGCAGCCTGTCGTCCAGCGTGATACACACACAGTGAGAATCCGTTTAGTTGTTGTGAACCAAGTAAGTTGTTCCAAAGCTTCTCACTCTTGTTTCCTTTTAGAGTTGTTAGAGTTGCCTTTTCTTCTGACACACACAACCTGTAGACATGACTCTCAGCAGCAAGTTGACATGATAGTAGAGGCGCCCCAGCGCCTACTCCACTAACTTGACGTGGGAATGAGCGGTATTAGTCTAGAAAACTGGCGATTTTTATTTTTTTAATTTTTTTTTAATTTTTTGAGGGCGCATTGCCCATAGCAAAAACCGTCCCTGCAGGTAAGAGACTAGACTCCATAATGACTTAAACAAATAGGCCTAATAAACCAAGTCTCTTATAGTCCCCTGCTTTTATTTATTTCAAACCCACAATGGAGAATATAGCTTCTCTTGTGGAAGGAATTTGTGATAAAAAAAGAATGTTTGTAAGCCAAATAATAATCATGATAATAATGATAAATATATTTAAAATGACACGCCTCTGTGTCCCTTTTGATCATAACCTTAGAATCTGTAAATGGTCTCCATAACATTTTTTCTTCTCTCATAAATGTCATAATGATTATCCAAAATTATTTTTCAATAAACATATTTTTTGTTTTTGTGTGAAAAAAGGATGGGTGGTTGTGGCAGGGCTCATTGGGTGCTCAGCACCCCTAAAGCTCTGACCCTAGAATCGCCCCTGCCTGTAGCGAGTCTGGGGACATCCTGCTCCAGAAGACACATGTCATAATTTTAACATGTTAATGAAGCATTCTGATGACTGTTTCGGTTAAAAGAGTGACCAACATTCGTTCATGGTTTCTGCAGACATGAATGCCTTTACTTTTACTTTTGCACTTCAGTAAAAAGTACTGAGCAAGGTACTTCAGTAAAAGTAAAGTTACTTTACTTTATATTTTGTATACTACCATTGCTCTTGGACAAAGCAAAAGTAATGTAATAGAAAAAATTGCAGAACACGCAATATTTCTTATTCAATTACTCAATTAATCACCAGAATAATCGATAGATTACTCATTTACTAAAAGAATCGATAGCTGCAGCCTTAATTGAGACTTTTAAGTCAAGATGTGAAACAGTTAACAAAGAAGAAGAAAAATTCAAGCTGTAAGCACTTTATTTTAAGATGCACAATTTTTCAAAAACTATTTCATTTATTTTCTCTATTTTATTTTTAAAAGCATATCTGTATAGTTTAATGTTAAGTGACAATAAATATTGTCACAAAGTTTTTAAATCATACTTTCTTTATTTGATTTGACAGTCAGATGTTGATCAACTTCAGTATATATCACACTAAATCATAACGCAAGTTATACATTATGATGTTCCTGACCTTTGCTTTCGGAAATTTTCTCTAACTGGACCTTTTTTGAATTTTAGTTGAATACCCCTGATCTGGATTTTTATGGTGTGAGTTGCAGAGTTTTGGAGCTATCAGCTGTAGTGATGTCTGCCTTCAAGATCTAACACCCTATGCTCTTGAGGGTTTTGACCCTGGCCACAGTTTCCCCAAGTTTAATACCTCAACTTCGCCACCAGGTGTCAGTGTACATCACAGAATCGCCCAACATTTTATCTGCAATATTCTGATGGACTCGGGGTATCATGTGGGAAATTTAGCTGACCCTCCTGAGTTATGTTACTGTTCCTTTATCATCTTAGATTAGTGGTTCTCAAACTGTGGTGAGGGCCTCACTAGTGGACACAGAGTCACTACAAGTAGGTTGTAGTCAACCAAAAGAAAAATATGGAGTGAAACTAAATTGCATTAGTATGATTTATGTAAGAAAAACAAGCAAACAAGAGTTTGCTGATGCTATTGAACTAAAGTTCAACTTGATTAATCATAAAACACAACAAGCAGCCTTTGTAGGGCTACATAACAGTATTTCATGTTATCATGCTGTATTACCTGATACATGCCACACTGCACAGTGCGAAACTGCATGTATCCATGCAAACAGTGAATGTAAGGAAAACAGAAAAAGGTCTTTGCTGAGTGTGAGGAATGAGATATTTGTCAAGTGACTTTCTCACATCACAACCAACATTTAAGAGCAACCAAAGTCATCACATGATTGAACACATACTCAGAGCAGAAACAGCCAATCAGAAACAAGGATTTACCCCACATCTGGCACACTGTTCATTCTTACAAAACATCCTCAGCAAAATCAGCAAAATAGTGATTCAAAGTTTTTTTTTGTGATCAATTGTTTATTGTCTATATAAAAAGTGGGAGAAAGAAAGAAATTCTTAAGTTTGTGATAAATAAAAGTGAAGGATTTTTACTTGTATTTATTGCAGAAGTCCAAAATGTCTCTTTTAGCTCATATTTAGCCATTTTGCCCTGATTTAGCAGCATGATAACAGTGATTAGAATATATATATTAGAATATGATTCTCAGGATTTCACTGATAAACACGCAGGTACTCTAACCAGCCGTGATCGTCTGCATTGACATTTCTTTAATAACATTGACACCAGCCTTCTCATATGCATCAGCAGCATCTGTGCTGAGAAGCACCATGATGGCCTTGTTAAGTTAATCTTTCTTGTACCACAGGTACACCAGGTTACCTCTGCCCCCCAACTATGGATTTTACAGGATCATATTAGGTTTTAAACATCCTAAGTAACTAAAAGTAACTAGTAATAGAGGGCAATATTTACCTCTAAAATGTGGGAAAGTTAAAGTATAAATTAACATAAAATTAAAGTACACACATAATGTCCAGGTATCTCAGAACTGTACTGAAATACAGTACCTGAGTAAATTTACTAAGTTACCTTACACCATTGACACATAAGGCCTTATGGCTCAGAGTGCAGGGCAGCATTTAACTACAAATAGTTCAATTATGAACTATGAATGTAGAGCTGCAATGGTTAATTGATTATTAATCAGTTTTGTTTAAGAAAAAAGTCCAAATTCTCTGATTTTAGCTTCTTGAATGTGAATATTTTTGTTTCTTTTCTCCTCTGTGACACTAAACTGAATATCTTTGGGTTGTGAGTAAAACAAGATGTTTGAGGATGTCACCTTAGGCTATGGGAAACACTGATTGACGTTTTTCACCATTTTCTGATTTTTTAAAACAATAATTGATTAATCAAGAAAATAATTACCTAATCAATCGACTAGGAATATAATTGTTAGTTTCAGCCTTATCTGTGTGTATTTAAAAAAAAAGGTTCTGTCATGCAATTTTAAAAATAATATCCTCAGATCTTTCCTAAATATTCTCAGAAACTAAAGTTTAAATATGTCATCAAAACTAAATAGTATTAGCGGCACAATCTCACAGTTTTAAGTTATAGCTTTGATAATGTCTCATGCCCTAATAAGTGTGATCTGAATTGTTATCCTCAGAAGAGCTTGATGAAATGGAGATGAATGAGGGGCCACGCTCAACATCAGTGCCCTCCTGTAATGTCCACACACAGTAGGCCGACCCAGGCCTGGAGGACTGTCTTGCAGAAAGACGAAAACAAAACCTGGACAATTGTACAGTCATTACTTTGACAGCAACACTGTCAAATATTTATTAGCAGTCTCTCCCTCTGGAATTACCGTGTTCATTTCAGATGGTGGCAAATGCAGTGGCAGGTACATAACTCAGAACTCAGGCTTTCTGGACTATTTGCGTATTGGAGATGAGGTGCTGAGGGACCGCGGTTTCACAGTTAGGGACCTGCTGAAGGAGCGTAGGGTAAACCTAATCATGCCAGCATTCACACGGGCATGTTGAACAGGCATCTGAAGGTGTACAAGATCCTTTCTCAAACAGTGCCAACGTGGCCCCAAAGATAGATTAAATACTCAAGATCTGTACTGGTCTAGTGAATTTAAGAGGTGCGCTTATTTCAAGTGAAAAGTGAAAAGATAATATTGTGAATCAAACACACAGACATACAACACACACTTACACAATTCATTAATTTAACATTTTCAAAAACTGAAATGAGCCACAGTTAAACTTACAGTACCTCTAAACAGAGGTGGTAAACGTACATACATTCTTTTCTCAAGTAGAAGTACAGCTACTTGTGTGAAAAAAATACTCTGGTAAAAGTAAAACTACTGCTTCAACTTCTTTTCTCAAGTAAAAGTACAGAAGTTAAAAGTTAAAAGTACTAGTTCTCTCTCTTTCATGGACAGCACACTCGCTAGATGCCTCTTCTCTGTTTTGTGTCGTCTGTAACAATAACTGATCGAAATGCATTAAAACTGAAGTAACATGACTGCTTTTAAATTTAGAGAACAGGTATATGTATTGAAATGTATGATGTGAACAAGTAGTTGTCAGAAAAAGAAATACTGAATAGCTGATAGCTGAAAACTCTACTTACGTACACTAACAAAGCATTTGTACATGTTATTGTTGTTTGTATAACTTGCTATTAAAAGCACTTAAAAGCAATTATTGAACACTGGAATCAGGCAAATGAAATTTGTTTTAGGCACAACTATAAAATATGTATTTGTGTGAAAATGCGTTTCTTCATGTATCCACAGTTGTATTGCCTAATATGTATTGGGGTGATCCTTAAGATTTTGTGTTTTAATAAAAAACAAAACAAAATGAGGTCTGTTGTACATTTTTTTCTGAAGTATTTGTTACCTTCATGCAGTGCTTTTGGTTTTTATTGGGTGTAACATTACACTATACTACACTACATGACCAGCTTTCAGCTCTGCAGGCCCAGGCACATCATTGTCAGCTGCATCTGGAAGAATAAATGTAAATAAAACTGGGTAGGTTATTTTAATGAAGGGTGACGTGTACCTATCACATTATCTCACACATAAGCAACAACATTTTTCACCCACCTGGAGGAAGTATTCACTCTACCCATTTGAAAGAATGAGATCATTCCCTTCACTTAAGCATCTGATGTCACCACTTGGCTGACTAAGAAACTCTGAAAGTGACATGGCACTCTTCTACAGACACTTTATCTCAAGGAACTGTGCTAAGTCCAAAATTCCATCTGGGCTTATTTGATAGACATCTGAGGGTTAATATCTAATTTCATGAACCGTCTACACAAAAAATTGTAAAAATGTTATAGTTATGGCAAAAAATGTTCATGTTTTACTGTGACTTGTTGTAGGCACTTAAGTGGGGCATAAGGCTCCTGAGGTTCCTGAGCTAGACAGCAAGTCACTCTGCTCTGGTTTGTGAACCTACTGACTCTCCCTTCACTTCACCCAGAAGCTGGACAGCAAGATACACCAATTTCTTGAACTTCTTTTGAGTTCATGTGCAAACAGTAGCCTTCATGGTAGCCTTTTTTGTTTGTTTGTTTTAGCAAGGTTTAAAATACAGAAAATTTATGGGACATTATCTGGATATCAATAAATGGAGGGTGGCAGGAGAGATAAGTAAAATACGGGAGAAACAGAGGAGGGGATGTTCATATGAACTCTTCTCTTGAACACTGTAAAGTGACCTCATTTGAAGGCATCAAACCATCAGGAACGGCTGTGAGTTTTGATGCATTGTTTTTTTTTTGTTTTTTTGTTTTTTATTAATTTTTTTATTGACATTCAGCGACAAATATAGTATGTACATCTGCTTTAGTTATTAGTCCCAAAATATCAGCCTGAATGTCCTTTTTTTAGGACAAAAAGAATGTAAATAAGGAAAAACATAACAAGAACATTAACATAAAGGGAGTGAGATGTGGTTGTTGCTACACACACATAGTATATTATCTAATAAGTCTAGATGTTTCCTGTTTGTGCCATTCCACTTCCCCTTTTTACTATTCCATCCTGGGTTCAGTTACCAAGTTGCAACACTTTTACCAGGGCGGAGGCCATCGCCTTCTACCCAACATCTCTTACATGACTCCACCTCTTTTGACACTACACACACATAGTATATTATCTAAAATGAGCAGAGTCAAAGTCCGGTCTACGTGGCATTATGTAGTCCATCCACTTCTTCCAACGGGAAACAAATAGGTCCCTCTTGTAATTCACATCTGCTGTCATTCTCTCCATCCTGTAAATGTCCATCATGATGTCCATCCACATGTTCAAAGTTGGGCTTTCCCTTGATAGTCATTTTTTCGTAAGGGCCTTTTTGCCTGCCACCAACAAAATACTAAACAGGTATTTGTCTCTCTTTGGCCATATCTCAGGCATGAGTCCAAAAAATAAAATTTTACTCTCCAAAGGCAGGTGACTTCCAAAAATTTCTTGAATTGCATTATGGATTCCCTTCCAATAAGTTTTAATAACATGACAGTCCCAAAAAACATTATAATGATTTGCATTTGCATTTCCACAATTTCTCCAGCAAGCTGGAGAGTTACCTTCATAGTGAGATTTTTGGCAAGGTGTAATAAAATATCTTATCAGGCTTTTCCAGCCGAACTCCCTCCAACTCTGAGAACTGCTACATTTCCATTAATATGCCCATATTGTTATCCACTCTTCCTCCGTTATATTTATTCCTCCCTCCATTTCCCATTTTGTTTTAATATATAGGGTTGAGTGTGCTTTCATGTTTATGAGCCCTTTATATAGACCTGAGATAATACCTCTAGTTTCATTTGAACCATATGCCCTTTTAAATAGGTCTAACAGCTGTTTGCTTGAATCTGCTACACATTTTATCTTGTCACTGACAAAATGTCTCATCTGTAAGTAATGATAAAAATCCTGTGCTTCTAATGAATATTTCTCTCTAATCTTTTCAAAACTAAGCAGTGTATCTTCCTTCATTATCTTGCATAATGCTGTTAGTCCTTTATATGTCCAATCCTTAAATCTAGTATCTAATTTATTTGGAGCAAAATGTGTATCATATGCACACCACTTAAGGATTACTATATCATCTTCTAATTTGTATTCTGTTATTACTGTTCTCCAAATTTTAAGAGTCAACTTGATCCATGGGTTTTTTAAATTTTTTTATAAGGTCTTGCAGGCTACTATTGGCTATAATTGCTTGTGTGGGAATGGAGGTCAGACCCTCTTCAATGCTTTTCACTGAGCATCATATGAGGGATTACACTAGCATATCATAGGCCTTAGTTGTGCTGCCTAATAGTAGTCTCTGAGAGAAGGAAGGCCCCCCTCAGTGTCCAGTATTGTTTTGTCTGCATGATTATTAAACAGTTGACATTATAAATAATAGCCTATTTCATTAGGTCTGTTTCACCTGGTCAGGCTGCTAAAATTGGCAAAGCAAGCTTTGTAACTTAGCAAGCTTGAACTCAGTTAGCTAACGTTAGCAATCTGGTGTTGTTTCTGACCTTTGTAAGGTGTGTTAGCATCTTATCACTTACTCATTTAATTTCATTTAAAAGTTCTTACAAATATCAGCCAGCCTATTAACAGTACATCAGATTTTCAGCCTTTCATGAAATAGTTCTGTAAATAAGATAACGTTAGGGTATCCTTAGACTCAACTGAAGCCAGCTAAAAAATAGACAGTAAAGGTAACTATCTCAAAGATCTGCATTTCATTCTCTGTGGTGGCACCTGTGGTGATAAACAGTAAGTTTGGACCTCTCTCGACCTGAGGATCCAAACAGTGTTGCCTGTGTGATTTCGTGCTTGCAGAAAAAAAACAGTAGGCCAGGCCGCTTCACCTTCATGCAGCAAATTGAAGTCTGTTGCGTTAGCTCTGTCTACCTTGTTTTGCAGACCAACTACTGAGTGAGGTAGAACTGTTCTTCATTTATACATCCATGGGTAACGTTAAAACGCACTTCCTGTGCGCAGTCTTTGAAAATTTCCCGGGAAAATCGTCACTAATACCCTGTTCATATGAATAGGCTTCTCGTCACAAATACAAGGGCTTTCACTTCTGTGTTTCCCCATTCAGCGAAAGACAATGACTTAACTGGCATTTATTTAAATGAACATGCGTTATTACAGTTAATCGCCAATTACAGTGTGAAGACTAACTTGTGTTTATTTGTGCTATTATAGAGCTGACTGTACAACCAAAAACGGGAAGGAACGGGAGGATCATCAAAAGGGAGTGAGGACCTGCACTCGCCAGTATTTCATCAGATGTAAAGGTGTGGTGTGTTGGTGTGTTCTTCTCAGAAGCAACATTAAAACCATGTTAAACACATTTTATCATACTCCATTGTAGTAATATAATAATAGTAATATAATATAGTAATATATTAATATCGTAATTCTGTCCAGAATTTCAAAAGCCCTGTATGATGTTATAAGCTACTTTTTTAATTTGTGGGAATTTATAGGAATTAAATGCAAAATAGCAGATTTAATATCCTTTGTGAATAAACTGGTGTTTCTTTATAAAGAATTTCACCGTAAAATAACTGTGAAATTCTTTACAGTGCACCTACTGTAATTTATTTTAACAGTACAGTACTGTATTTTGAATTACAGTATATTACCATAGGATAACAGCAGGTGGTGTGGTAATTTTACAGCACATCTATTGTTATTTATTTTAACAGTATACTACTGTATTTTGGATTACAGTACATGACAGTAGGATAAGTGTGTTATGGTAATTTTACAGTATACACCAGTTTAGTCACAAAAGATATTAAATCTGCTACTTTGCATTTAATTCCTATTAATCCCCACAAATTAAAAAAGTAGCTTATAACGTCACACAGGGTTTTTGAAATTCTGGACTGAACAGCAAGTCAATCTGGACCCATGTCCATCCATACCTCATG
Source organism: Lutjanus campechanus (assembly GCA_027495735.1). NCBI lineage: Eukaryota > Metazoa > Chordata > Actinopteri > Lutjaniformes > Lutjanidae > Lutjanus > Lutjanus campechanus. The sequence continues at coordinate 10,148 of JAJHUR010090859.1, forward strand.
TTTATCATGACAGCAGGTAACATCCACAAGTCCAACTATTAACACACAAGACATGACTTTTCTTGTATTTTACTTAAATTGTGTACCTTCTTGTGCTTGTGCTTCTACCTTAAGCCTATCACAAACGCATCCAGCAACATGCATCCACCACTATTCACCTGTCTGTGCCAACTGAAGAAAAATAGCAGGTTAAGCTAGCGGAGGAGACTGAGGAGAGTAACACAGAGTGAACAATGCAACGACCACTCACTCTGATGCTGTTTTCAAGAATCAAGAACTGACAGAGTACAGAGCGCTCACACTAACGCCATTTCCCAGAATAATCATAAGTGAACTGATTTAATGTTGATTAAATGTTATTGCCAATCATTTCTGAACTCTGACCTTGAATAAAAATCTGATCAGACCTTTAAGTAGCAAGTTTGAGAACCCCAGGTATAAAACACAAGAGAATATATATTCCATAACATTGCTGTACTTTAATACAAACCCTCAGCAGACTTTGTAATATTAATAACATTTAGAACATTTGTGTTATGAAAAGAAAAGGTATTCTCTTACCTATTTGGAAGAAACTGTACATAATAATAAAATCCTTAATGAGAGGCTTTACTAATGAGCATAACTTCAGACACTGCATTAAAATAGCATCAAGAACAGTGTAACATTGAATTAAAATAGCATCAAGAGCAGTGTAACACTGAATTAAAATATCATAAAGAGCAGTGTAACAGAACAGTCTAGCTTGTAAACAAGTCTTTTGCACATGTAGATGTGAACAATAACAGTGAAAGTGGAAAAAGAGAAGCCAAAACTCAAAAACTGAAAAAAACGTAGACCCGCGGGCTGTCGTTTTGGCCAAAATTTCAACTCACCCAAAACGCCGGCTGTCGGGGCCAGAACTCGTCCCTGGGAGGAGACATCAGCCTGCCTGAGGTTGTTTAGGCCAGAATTGCCCCTGGTCAAAAACGGCAGCCCTTGGAGCCAAAACTCAAAAACTGAAAAAAACGTAGACCCGCGGGCTGTCGTTTTGGCCAAAATTTCAACTCACCCAAAACGCCGGCCGTCGGGGCCAGAACTCGTCCCTGGGAGGAGACATCAGCCTGCCTGAGGTTGTTTAGGCCAGAATTGGCCCTGGTCAAAAACGGCAGCCAAAACTCAAAAACTGAAAAAAACGTAGACCCGCGGGCTGTCGTTTTGGCCAAAATTTCAACTCACCCAAAACGCCGGCTGTCGGGGCCAGAACTCGTCCCTGGGAGGAGACATCAGCCTGCCTGAGGTTGTTTAGGCCAGAATTGGCCCTGGTCAAAAACGGCAGCCAAAACTCAAAAACTGAAAAAAACGTAGACCCGCGGGCTGTCGTTTTAGATAAAATTTCAACTCACCCAAAACGCCGGCTGTCGGGGCCAGAACTCGTCCCTGGGAGGAGACATCACCCTGCCTGAGGTTGTTTAGGCCAGAATTGGCCCTGTCAAAATTGGAGCCAAAACTCAAAAACTGAAAAAAACGTAGACCCGCGGGCTGTCGTTTTGGCCAAAATTTCAACTCACCCAAAACGCCAGCTGTCGGGGCCAGAACTCGTCCCTGGGAGGAGACATCAGCTGCATAAGGTTGTTTAGGCCAGAATTGGCCCTGGTCAAAAACGGCAGCCAAAACTCAAAAACTGAAAAAAACGTAGACCCGCGGGCTGTCGTTTTGGCCAAAATTTCAACTCACCCAAAACGCCGGCCGTCGGGGCCAGAACTCGTCCCTGGGAGGAGACATCAGCCTGCATGAGGTTGTTTAGGCCAGAATTGGCCCTGGTCAAAAACGGCAGCCAAAACTCAAAAACTGAAAAAAACGTAGACC
>JAJHUR010090861.1:0-19460 GCA_027495735.1 Lutjanus campechanus
TTACGATCATTTGAGTATTTGTAATTACTTTGTGTAGCATAAATACCAGGATAGCTGCCCTGATTATTTTCAGAACACCCTGTGAGAGTGCATTGTGTGTACGATGTATATTAGTGGTGTTTGGAGCTGATAATCAACCTTATTGTCCAGAAATTCAGTTTGCAGGCTATGATTTTGCAACAGCAAAGACATTTTGAAAGAAACTAATGACGCCCCAGTTTTTTGTTGTTGTTGTTTTTGTTGTTTTGTTTTTGGCTGGACGACAGGGCCCAGCCCTATGGGTTGCTGAGTGGCTGAGAAAGTAATCAAAGAGGACCTATTATATTCATTTTCGGGCCTTTGTATTGAGTCTTGGACTCCTATAGAGCAGCTACACACGATTACCCGCACACAAAGCTTTGTAGATCTTCAGGACACTCTACCTCTGCATCTCCTCCTTGTATTTCGTGCATCCCGCGAAAACGGTCTGTGTAATTTACTCCACCCTCCAGCCCTCCTCCATGTACGCCTCCCGCCGAGCCCACTCTGCTGTGATTGGTCACACTCCCGAAGGGCTGCCGAGCTGCACCTCCTCATTTAACCGGTGCAGGAGTAAACAGCGAACTTTACTAAGAATTTTTCTTTTGAAAATGACAAGTTTTGAAATACAGTCGTATGTGTTGGATCCTGAATCCGATCGGGAGGTACAGACTGGACAGCCTGAAGTTTCTCCAGAACAGAGGTTACTTCATGACGTCTCTGAATGGTAAGTAACGTGTTAGGCGTAGCTTGTTATTGTCATTACCTGCTTACCTGTGTGGCGTAAGGATGGATTTCGTTTTTGGCTAATTCAGCTTCGTACTGGCCCATGTTGACAAAACAGTCCCGTGTGAAGTGCCGTAGACAGACAAACGCGGAGGTATTTTTCTTTCGCTGGCCGGGAAAAAGCAACTCTATCCACTTCTGCCTGGCGCTTGCCTCTTTAGGAAAGCTTAACAAAGTTAACTTTCCCTCACACCCGAACAAACATTTTCTGGGAGCCATTGCTCAATGTGCTAACACAGCGATACAACTTCCGAAGCAGAGCGGGGGAGAGGGCAGGCCGAGAGCATATGCCGGGGCATTCCCATATAAGTAAGTCTGGCACGCATTAACGTCAATGTGACCTTACTGTTTAAAAAAAACAAACATCCAAAACAGCGTGCAGGGCTCACTTCCAAATGCACAAGCCTCATTGTTTGACGCGTTGGCATCGTTTAACACGAGTATCCAACATTGTAACAACATTTATAGGTCAGAAAAGAGGAGAAAGCATAATAGTTCCCCTTTAAGTAAGTAGCTGAGTGATGAAGTTACAACACTGGTCAGTTGGGTGTACGTCGTGACATCATCGCCAACACACGGGTGCACCCGATCAGCACACTTCACCGGGAAAATAAGCTGCAGCCAAAAAAACCTTCAAACTCACAATCACCTGAAGTGTTTTGTGTTTTAGACACAATGTGGCTCTATGAAACTTTACACACTGCTCCTGTAAGGCGAGAGAAAGATTGTGGTTTTGGTTGGATATCGGGGAAAGTCATTTGAAGCAAGTCAAGACACGTTGTGTTAACTTATTAACACTGAAATAAAACCACACCCTATCCTTAACCTTAACCCAAGTGCTTTTGTTGTGGAAACCGAACCATGTGTCGGACTCCGGACACCAAAGAATGCTCCACCAATTTAGCATTGCACTCTTTTAAAGTTGTTGGACTCACAATGGACAGTTTGATAACCCTTTTTTATTAATGTGTTCTTTCGTGACACTGAGATTCGATGTCCAAGTCAGTTGGAGATTTAAGTGTTATTCTTGTAGCAGCTAATGTATCCTGCTAGCTCCTAGCTTCTGGCAGAAATGAGAAGCAGGTTACAAAGGTCTCCCAATACCAGACATTTTTACTACTACTTATTTCTATTTTATATTATAATATCTTTTTAATCAAAATTCAGGATTTTTTGACCCACATTCATCATTCTTGTCTTCACTTTTCTATCAGGTTTTGGTGCCCCCCCTTTTTAAATGATAAAATAGAGCCATGAGAGTGAAACGTGCAGAGAAACACTGCACAATGTACAACTAAGTGTTTTTATCTTCTGGTGAAAGTCCCCAAAACAAATACTGAACTTCATCAGTCATCATTCCAGGCCGCTGCAGCCAAGGACCCAGAACAACCTGCAAAAATTTCATTACAAAGTCAGATTTCAAGGACTCAGTGGACATTCTCACTGATACGTTGTTTCTTGACCCAGTAACATTTTTTAAAACTTTTGAATTGTCAGCTACTCTCTGTTGACCAATGCATGCTACGTGTTCTTTTTCTGCTATTGCTCTGCCTGTTTTTTTTTGTTTTTTGTTTTTTTGTTTGCTGTTTCCTGATTTGCTTTTTCTTTTTGCTGTTTGTGCCTGTTGTCTACTGGTGTTACGTTGCATGTCTGTCTTGCTGCTTGTGCCATTTTGTTGTTCTTGTATCACCCAGGAACAACCGTGTGTTCGCCACTAGCCCGTGGCTGTGTCTTACTCTGTATGTCTTTTATGTAATGCTTGCTGTTTTCTAACTTTTGATAGCCTTTTGGTTCCTACCCCCCTAAATACAAATTTATTCTAAATGACTTTCCTGATTAAATGAAGGTGTCATTTGTCACAACTATTGCTTTTTATCTTTTTGTTCCATCTCGGTATAAAATTGAAATCCCTGAGGACACTTCCGTCTGTCAAAACGTGATTTTGTCATTTAAGTGCACTGTGTACAGTGTGCATGTCAAGTCTTTGCCACCTTTGTCTCAAAAACATCCAAGCAAAACCCTCTATGACTTGCATGTGGCCAGTTTTATTTGCCGGAAGAAGTCTTATGTCACTGAACATGAGCCAGGCAGCAATCATGTTTCCTCAAAATGCAAACAAATTGGCATATTTATGTAATTCCATCATTTTCTGTTGTAGTTTTTCATTTTCTGACTTGGACTGGCTGTCAACAGGTGGTCTTAACATATAATAAATATAAGCTTCTGCTTGACAACATCACGATGGTACTGTTTTATCATTTAGGTCTGTATCTGATGACGCAGAGATGACACGTCTTCCTTGTCAGAGGTTATCTTAGGTCGAATACACACAGACAAGCTTGTAAACTCATTTGAGCTGACACACTTTAGTCACTTGAAAACTACACCCAAAGAAGATTCACCCATCAAAATGATTCTGAAATAAAGTGGTCAGCGCATTTATCTCTAACAGGTTAGATTACTGTGGTGCTCTTTGTCAAACATGCTGAATTATTTCAGTGGCTCCCAGCACAACACAGAAACAACTTAACAATTCTACTAATAGTCTATAAAGCACTTCTTAATGTTTGTCCCTGACCTGCTCAATGATCACAAACCGATCCAATCATGACAGATCGTTATGCAGTGTTTGTTTCTGAATGAAGATACGGATCTTGTGAGAGAGCTTTTTGTTACTTTGGTCCTGTTCTATCACAGCTGTGTCCCCGTTTCAAACTATATTGTATTTGTCTCATTTTCTTGTATTTTATTTTTCATACTTTCTATCCACATGTTTGTTGTTTCACTGCATTTTAATGTAAAAAAATCACTTTCCTGGTCTGACAAAATCTACTTCCCAGTTTCACCTCAAGTTGTTGTTTTTAGATTTTGGTTTTTGTATGGATTAAACTGCGTTTCACCAATCCTAGTACTGCACGCTTAGTTTCAAAAGAGTTCTTCCTGGAGGGCCGGGGTCTTCCTTTCTTGGAGAAACAGTTTGTCATGGTTTCTTTGGACTAAGGATTTCATCAAGAACGCTTTTCATAGAAGAACAAAGAACCCTTTTTGAAAGAAACATTTCCTCAGGGCTTGTTGAGATCTTTGAAGAACTCTGTCAAGGGTTCTTTGCACTATGATATAAAAGGATCCTCGGTAGAACCCCCTGGGTGGGTTCCTGATAAAACCCCTGGAATATAAAAGGGTTCTGGTTAGAACTCCCTGGCTGGGTTCCTAATAAGACCCTTGGAATATAAAAGGGGTCTGGTTAGAACTACATGGGTGGGTTCCAGATAGAACCCCTGGAACATAACACGGTACTCAATAGAACACCCTGGAAGGGTTCCAGATAAAACCATTGGAATATTAAAGGGTTCTGGGTAGAACTTCCTGGGTGGTTTCCAGATAAAACCCCGGGAATATAAAAGGACTCTCGGTAGAACCCTGTGGGTGGGTTCCAGATAAAACCCTTGGAAAAGGGTCTCGATAGAAATTCCTGGATGGGTTCTTGTTATCACCCTGAGAGTGTGGAAAGGTTCTGGATAGAATACCCAAACAGGGTTCTAGGTGGAGCCGTTACACCCCTCATAAGAGGTTCTGGGTGAAACCTTTCACAGATGGTTCTACGCAGAATCCTTTACGTTGGATTCTAAGTAGAACTCTACGAAGATCAGGTTCACAGCTTTCACAGTTTCTAAACCTCAAAGATCGAAGTTTATCTAAAGTAGAAAAGTAAATTATCTCAACTAAAGATTACAGATTGTTAAAAACTTTTTTTTTTAAGTTCTTCTCATTCATAAAGTATTTATGTGTTCATGTGTTTATGTTTTCATTGATACACATCAAGATGATATAAGGTGAAGCAGAAGTGGTAGTAAAAATGATCAGGAACATTTATCCACAAATGGACTCTTCCCGATACTATACTGCTTAATATATTGATATTGTGAATTGTGTCACGACTTGAAAATGGGTCCTTTGGAAATAAAAGTTCACACATACTGTCCTTCTGGCAGTATAGTTTTTTTTCTAGGAAGACAATTACATGCACAGCGAAAGTTTTATGGGCTCTGACTAAGTCTTACTAACACATTAACACATTAATGTCAACTGAGTCTTATTTACTGTTCATGAAGAGGGAAACTTCTTTTTTTTGGTTGCAGCTGCTTGTTTCTGTTGGTCACTGGGAGAAACTGGCAGCTGTGACTCTTCCTCACCGTATCTGTGTAAATGGACGAGCTTGGTGTGCTATGGTGACAGCGTGTTTCCAGCCACAGTCTGCTGCTCCGCTCACCAAGCAGAGCAAACCGAGGGAGGCTCAGACGGTAACTTGTTTTGCCAGGCTGCAGTGTTCCCTGCTGGATTATTTTATTGTCATTATTTATTGTTGATATCTTTACTGTTGTTGTACTTGTGTTAGTTGGCTAGTTTTAACTAGTGCTGCTGAGTCAAGGAAACGCTGACGCAAACCAGTGCAAACAGCTGCAAGAAGAAAACAAGTAACTGTAAGTGCTCATGACATGTAATGTGATGTCTTGTACATTTTTCTGGCAAGTGCAATTCTGTCACAAGCAGAAAGGAGAAAGAGTAAAATCTGTACTACAGTAGAAGTACTGTTAAATCACTGAAATATTACTCAACTGGAAGTTAAACGATAAAAGATACTTAAGTAAAATACACTGTATTCTTCTAAAAAACTACTCAAACTTCTTAGCCGTTGATGTTTAATGTTTAAGATCAGTAGCAGCTTTCAACCGAAGCGCCTTCTGTTTCTCCAGATCTTCAGTCCAAACTCTGCTGCTCTGTTCTGCTCAGTGGTCACACACTCACCTCTGCTCATCTGTACCTGTACCAGGGTTTTGTTTTGTTTGTGTATTTTGTCCATATGTCATGATTTTTATTAGCCTGTTTGCGATCTGATAGCTTTAAATGGCTACCAAAAAAATGCAGATGAAAGGTTTTTAATTAGGATATTGATTCAAATTGTGGGGATATTCAGCAGTGAATTATGATTTTTTAAAAAGTAATTAAGTAGATTACGTACGTAGAGTCACATAACTTGATTCAAGTCAGACTTTGAATTTGTGGACTTGAGACTTGTTTGACTAACACCGATAGAAAACCCGACTTTAACAGCTAAGAAGTCTGAGTAGTTTTTGACAAGAATACTTTGTGTTTTAATAGTACCTCCACTTGAGTGCAGACTATCGGTACTCTTTCCAGCATAGATAATATATCATGCTCCGTCTCGTTTCTGTTCCTGAGATGAAAACGTCATAATTCATACGTCGAGAACAGGTTCCTGTTGGATTAAAAATAAACTCTGGCTGTTTTGGGGCATGTGACCAACGCTTTTATTTTTCTTGTGAGGCCTGGCTCAGTTCTGTTGGGGGGGGGTCACTATATCTTAGATATCTGACATGCTCAAGATTAGCTGCCACCAGCCTACAGGGAGCTCTGACTAACTTTTCATTAGGTATTGATTATTTCTCTTCCTGTTAAAGACATGTTGAAGCTGAAGAAGTGGAGTAGCCACTCACAGTTAGCTTCCCAACAGGGTCCTTACATTACACACTCCCATCCTTGCCTGCATGCATTTATTGTAGGGAGATGATGTGCACTCCCTGACCAATGTCTACTGGATGTGCAGCAGTGAGTGAGCCATATAAACCAAATATAGCCCCGTGGTAAGCATTAATAAACCTATTAAATCAATACATGCATTGTCTTCCTGGATGTTAGAAGCGATGAATTACGCCCATAAAGATGGGAGGGATGGAGAGGATGGGTGGGTGGTGTGATAAAGTGATCATAAAAGCAGGTGTCTGAGAATATTCCCTGGTCTTACGGGAAAAGGAAGGTCATCGCTGAACAGCCTCTCAGGTAAGTAACACAGCTTTACTCATGAGGTTTTCTTAGATGAGGAGCTCTGCACAAAAATCTGCCTGCAGCAAAGGTAAATTGATCCTACAAACAGTATCTGCACCATTTTGATTGATTATCTAGGATACAGACTTTTTTTTTTTTGTGAAATTACGGTGGGCTGGAGTGCAAGTCCAAGGAATCGCTCTTCTAAATAGGCTAGTTTTCAGATATAATCACAAAAAATATATGAACTTTAGAGTTAAATACTTTTTATAAATCAATGTTTAACATATTTTATTTGTTATTTAGCTGGGAAAAGTACAGGATCATCAAACAGCAACTAAAATGGATTTTTTTTTCTGTATATAGTGTTAATTTTTCTCTTAAAACATTATTTCCACATGCCATTTATGTTAATTTGATACTACGATTCTGACCTAGTGTACGTTTCTCGTGAATGATAGATTTGGGGCAGCCAAGAAAGGGGTTGTAAACTCTATTCAGCAAGTTCACAGGTGGACAGAGTGAGTTTAGGCCGATTTTACTTGCTGCTAAGATGATTTTTAAGACATGAAAATGATGAGAAGTGGGTATAAGTCAATTGATTTCCTTTTTGTGTCCCAGGAAAATTCAGAAAGGAGATAGTAACCTGATATATTACGTGTGTGCATGCACAGAAATTAAACTTTCTGCCTTTGTGTTTCCAGCAGCACAGAAGCCTCACAAACCACAGAGCATCTCTCAAGACACTGATTTATTCCCTGTTTTTGTGGAACTGACACTTTACTCCGAGACAATGAACCTGAAGCTTGCTGCAGTGGCTCTTTGCCTTCTTGGCGCAGGTAAAAATAACATCCACATTCACAACACATACACTCTTTAAAGAATTCTTGGTAAATTGAAACTGACTAATCATTATTGACAATTTTGTTGCCAGGTTGTTAAAAAAAAATCTATTGGCTGGTGTTTATAAATCTTCATGCATTTTTCACCCCCTGTGTTAATAAGTCATTCATAAAGAATTTTAATCATTAAATCAGCATTTATCAGTGTTAATAAGTTATTGATATTTAGCCCGGGCCAGAACAGGGGAGTGGTCGTCATTTAAGGGAGCACAAGTGAGATTATTGTAATGTATATATATAAAACAGTCCCAGATATCTGCAGGGGGGTTTGTGGGGGCAATTTCTTTAGTTGTTGCCAGTTTCAAATATCATAGAAACCAGTATGACATCCTACAGTGAAAATATATGCTCTGCAATAATCTGTAATGAGGAAATGGACAATAAAAGTGTGGAGGCTGGACTGAGGAAAAAAGGACGTGTGTACCTTTATCTTGGACAACTCAAAGCTGTTGTACTTTGCTAAGATTTACTATTAGCTAACCTTTCATTTACTGGTATAATGATCATTCATGGGAGAAATCTGTTTTATGGTGTTGGCATATAATTTGCAGCAGAGAAATGTAATAAATAATTGGAAACATGCAGTTGACACAGCACATTTAATGACAGTTTATGGATCTGCACAGCCCGATCTCATTCCCAGGCTGTTAAATACTGACATTTTGTCCACACAGCTAACTTCAACCCTGTGTCGGGTGACGTAGTACAAAAAGCGAAAAAGTTTTGTGCCCCGTGTGAAAAAAGTAAACTTTATCTAAAGTTATCTAAATTGGTTTCAGCTTTAAGAACCAAAAGAATCATTAAGAAATTTTCATTTTGATTGATTCCCACAAAAATTTCACTTGTGCTTTTGTCCCTTAAAAAAATCCACCTGGTTGTCTAATCTCTCTGTACCTATAGACACATGAGTTGAATGCATGTCTTCTCATCTCTTAATGCATTTGTCTTATTAAATCATGAGTCTAACATCATTCTCACTTAAACTAGTTAGTCGTTGCTAAGTTGCTTGACTCGCAGGTGAACAACGCAAACTGCAAGAGTCTTGTCACAATCACATAAATTTAGCAAATGCTAAAAAAAACATTTACGAGGATGGGATACCCTCTGTATCCTTACAGTAAAGTAGCCTTAGAAACCCCCAAAATATTCAAGAAACCAGTGATGAGACCACTGTTGCTACAGTTATCTAGCTAACGTTAGCTGAGTGCAGTGTTTCTGCTGGTAACATTTAACCATGGCAATTGACCTCTTCTTAAGTCCTGCCCCTTTTTGCTCTGTGCCCCAATAACAGTTGAGGAAACTTGGTACCTTGGTCAGCTTTCTCTTTTTCCTGTAATAGAGACATGTAGGGGTAAAATGCTGACAAACTAGCCATCTAATGTTAGCAAAATGCTAGTTAACCAGTTAGTTCATGATTGATGTAGATTAGCTGGCTAGTTAGCTAGTGTTTGGCTAACATAAGCTAAATTAAGTGGAAAGAAAAATATAATTCAATATTAAAATTAAGACACCCCTATAGCGGAGGCAGCGCAATGCAACCCAGCACAAACCATGACCTTTTTCTCAAACAAACCAAGAAGTTTTGGTGCCTAAACCCAACAAAACTGCAACTGTTTCACAACATTAAAAACGCGTTACAAAGTAGCATCAGTATTTAACAACCTGGAATGAGAATGGGTTGGTCTGTACTCTCACAGTAAGCTAGCTTAGTTTTGTTTATTGAGAAAATAAATGTATTACTTTACAACTTGGCATTATTTTACAAGGGAAAGAGAGAAAGATGGTCTGGACCAAAGTTGGAGCCTTTTCTTATCGTTGACAGAAGGCAAAGGTTGATTGATGAAGGTCGTAGCTTCATAAATGTTCGCACTCATAAATGTCATAAATGTTTGATAGTATTTGCTAAATGGGTTAGTCAGTCATGAGCTATTTTAATGGGTGGGTCAAAGATGAGGTTTATTATCTTTATCTTGACATTTTCCCCATTATTGATATAAAGTTACACTTACTTTGAGGACTACTGTCTTTAGTCTTTATCACTAATTATTGCTCCATAAATGGTGTTGATTATGATGAACTAAAAGACTTTTCCACAGCACTTAATCTGAAATCACAGTTGACATTTCGCAGATGTTGATAAAAGGGCCCAAAGCAGCACTAAATATCTGTAGTAAGATTTTACAGAATAAAAAATAAGATTCTGTTTAATTCTGTTACCTGAACTTGTGGAATCGAGATCTAAATATTGTAAAAGTTCATTCTAATGATTTGCTGTCAACCCTTTTTTTGTTTTTACTTTTACTCACACAGTGGTCCTCTGTGGAGCACAAGATCAACCAGCAAGTCCAACAGATTTCAAATACAGCGCCAACAGTAGCTCCAACATCAGTTCCAAGCAGAAAGTCAACCCACTGGTCCAACAGCTAAAACACCTGGTATAGGAACTGAAGTTCCAACCACTGGCCAAACTAAGCCATCTGTTACAGGAACAGCAGGCCACCGCTGGCCAAACGGACCCAGCTGGTTCAGCTGATCCAGCCACCACTGGACCTTCCAAACCCGGCACGCAAACCGCTCCAGTCGCTCCCACGGAGTCTGGGGGTGACGGTTCATCAGGCCTTTCACCTGGCGCTATAGCTGGCATCACCATCGGCTCTCTAGCTGGGGTGGCTGCTCTCGGTGAGTACAAAACAAGCACATACCCTTCATGTAAGACCTCATTCCTGCTTCCTCAATAACATATCAGATGTTTATCCATTAACAAGGATGTACTGGAACCTTGACATATATATACGTTTGTTAAGTGTACCCCATATTTAGAATATTTTTACTGCTTTACCTTGCTGTCAGAGAGAATTTTTTGACGGGAAGATGCCGATATATAAGCCAAGACTCTCCAAACCAACCAAACTCCATGAGTGAAATCAGTCATTTTACCTCACAGGAGATGGGAGTAGTTGTTGTTCTACCGCTCCCTCGATCGGTTGTTTGTGCTGTTGTGTTTTAAAAGGCTAGATCTGCATCACAGAAGTCACACAATTACACAAACAAACTAACAGATCGTGGCAGTGGTAGATCAGCAACTTCCATCTTATGCAAAGTAAAATTACTGTTTTTTCCAATGGAGTTTGGTTGATTTGGAGAGAGTGATATTTGGCTTATATGACAGTGTTTTCCTGTCAGAAAAGGCTGTCTGACAGCAAGGTAAAGCAGTGAAAATATCCTAAATGCAGCATACACTAAACACTAAGCAGCTAAGCAGTACATTGCTTAGCTTCCACCAGTAATCCTGCAGCTTCTATAAACTGGGGCCGTGCAAATGTGTTTTTGGAGTGTAGTATTGATGGACGTGTTTGTCCCAGAAATATTAGCACAGCATGGAAATGAAGGAGCCACTCGCTACTGTTAAAACTCAAAAAAGTTGAAGGGGTTGGAAGGGCTCCATCTTGGAAAACTAAAATTCTGGGAAAGAAATGAAAAATCCAAACAGTAACTAAACTCCTGTTTAAGATGATGAGCATTAAAAAGCATTTATCTCTCTTTTTTTTCAGGTGGTGGAGTCTTTGGTGCGCTGAAGTACACCGGCAAGATCTAAGACGGGTGTTATGGTTAAAATGATTACGGACTGTAATCACAAACATCATGACCCTGAAGTCGAACAGATTACATCCTGACCCTGTTCAATTTTACTGTCTGAAAGGCTCAAATCAGAATAAAATATGTTATGATGATGGTGATGATGATGGGCCAAGAGGAAGACATAAAAGTAAATTTGACTGCTTTGCTATCTTGATTTTCTGGCTATCGGTCACAGAATAATCTTCAGTTGATCAAAACAGACTTTTTGTTGTGACAGAGAATGTATTTTATAATATTTTAGTGTTTTTTTTCTTTATTGGCAGATACAACATACAAAGTAAGTTGATCTGACATAAACTGCAAACTTCCTGTCTGATGGATCGAATTTAACAGCCAGAAGCATTTTGTTTAAGATCATTTCTCTTAATGTCCTTCACATCTGATAGCTTTTTGAATTTCAACATGTAGTATGGATTCAATTAGTCAGATTTTGTAATAAGTAGGGGTTTTTTTTCAACGGGAGTCTATAGTGTGCATGTGTGTGTGTGTGTGTGTGTGTGTGTGTGTGTGTGTGTGTGGTGTGTGTGTGTGTGAAGCATGTGAAAATCTTTGTAACTTAACAGACTTTCTTTATAAACTGATTAATTTTAATTGATTGTTGATAATATATTCTTTTTTTTGTACATTTGTACATTTAATAAATAACTATTCCCCCCCTTCTATTAATGGACTTCTGTTACATGCATGCATCTTTATAATTTACCAACAGAGCACTGTAGGAGTGATGGTTTCTGTTAGTCCAAACATGAAGTTAGCATCTCTCTGGTTGCTTCCACAAAAAGACAATCCATTAGATTTTGGCTGATAACAAGCTCTGTGGTGAACAAAAGTTCATGATACTGACAAGATAATCCTCTCAAATGAACACCACTTTTATGATTTTTGAAGTGTAAATGCAATCTCCAGAGGTGAAGAGCTAACGTTAACGGCTATAAATGAACTACATGGTCACATGACACCGTTAAGTGACTCTGCAGTTTCATTTAGCTACTTGTTAGGAACCACCTTTCTTTAAGACACATAAAAGCTTAAAAATTCACAAGTGGAATATTTACAAACGTGTTTTATGTCATAGAACAAAACGTGAAAATCACTTTAAAAAATGATTCAAAAAAACCCACTGACTTTTAGACAATTGATGGAACAGGAAATGCTAATATGCTAACTAATTTCTGGGATTTAGGAGTCATTCCTGCAGCTCAAGCTGTCGGGGTAAAGTCCAGAATATGTTTATATATGATTATATAAGTGCTTCTGTGTAAATCTGACTTGTTTGTTCACTTTATGAGTGTAATGAGGTTACAGTTTAATATCTACGTACGTCACAAGAAAAGAAACAAGATAACAGCCTTATATTAGTGGGTGCAGCACATGATAAAAACTTCTACTTTATTATGTGTAATAATATTATTGGGTCTAATGTTAAAGTTCATTATTGACGTTGGAAAAAGTAGATTGAGAAAATGCTATTAAAGGTATAATAAAGCAATATCACATGAGTGCTCTTGTGCTGAATATCAGCACGGCTGTGATTCGATCGTAGGTGCGAGGCTGAAGGCATTCATTAGTTAACAGTAATAAGCGACAAGAGATTTGATTATAGACTTATATATTTGACAAACAGTTCTGCAGCCGTACTGGGACTATGCTGTTGATGTTTGCAACACAAACATTTTCCTGTTTGAGGTCTGAAAGCAAACAAACCAACCACAGGATTTAAGTCAAGAACTACTTACAAGCTTCTTCCTGAGCTTTCAAATGCATCTCACAGATAAAAGTTTGCTCCATAGTCATGGATGGTCTTGGTAAAATGTCTAAATCTGTCATCAATCATTAAAGAGTGATGATGTGATCAAAAAGATAACATGAAGTAATGTAAATTTGCTCCTGAATGAGTCAAGAGTTAAGTGCAATCTAATATCATGAGCTCTGCTTAAAGATGATGATAACTAATGTAAGTAATTATAAAGTCATCAGCCTCGACTGTATGTAATCACCACTTGGGTTCCTGGTGAGGTATAATGGCTGCAGAAAAAAATATAAGATGATAATAATTAAAGCCTGATTGCTTTCTACCTGTTTATAGTTTTCCCATCATATTGGTTTAGGCCTCAGCCAAATGTAAATAGACAGGCTTACCCTGCTCGTTTGCGGCACTGAGGTACTTAGAGATCCAAATGCATGCCAATAATAAGGATAATATTATGTTTATTATGAGGAATGTATTGCACCAGTCCACAGAGGTGGGAAGAAACTAAATATAAATGCTTTGTTACTGTACGTAAGTATATTTTTCAGGTTTTTCAGGCTTGAATTTTTACTTTTACTCCCTACATTTGAACACAAATATCCGTACTTTCTACTCCTTACATTTTAAAGACAGTCTCGTTACTTTGAAAAAGTGGAGAAAAGTTCAGATTCAGGTAGCTTTGCACAGAAACAGCCGGTAGAAATGTCCTCTAGACCGCTACTTTATACTTTTATACTTTGAATACATTTCAGAGCCTGTACTTTTTCACTTTTACTTGAGTAAAGAA
This sequence comes from Lutjanus campechanus, assembly GCA_027495735.1. Classification (NCBI taxonomy): domain Eukaryota; kingdom Metazoa; phylum Chordata; class Actinopteri; order Lutjaniformes; family Lutjanidae; genus Lutjanus; species Lutjanus campechanus. The sequence goes on from JAJHUR010090861.1 coordinate 13,727, forward strand.
ATTGAATCAGTACTTCTACTTTCACCTACTGCCTCTGCTTGTACCACTAATAAACTGTCAGTCTCATAAACGGGGCCAAAATATGTAACGTGATTATTTTAAGAGTAAAGACTTCTGTAAATAGGCCTGTTTCACTGTTACCAGACTTGTTTGCTGTCTTACCTGTGAGTGCTGGCATCAACTTTGTCTCTGTGGGTTCATTGGAGATGGTCCAGGACATGTTAGCTTGGCGGAGGGAACGGAGGCGTCAACAGTCATTAAAAGATGAGAACCCTTTTCTCTCGTAAGAAGACTAACGTTAGCTAGCCACCAGTATATCCAGGATTTCTGTAAGAAAACAGCTTGTTTAGTAGAGCAGAACCACAGTGATGGAAAGTAAGAAAGAAAGTACATTTAATAAATATTTAACTAGTTACATACAAAATATGTGCTTATTTTGTAAAATATGATGAGTCTTAGACTGGCATCGATTAAACTGAACATCATCATAGAAATGAGTAAAAATTTGCTTAATTCTGACCAATTACGATATAAAATGCTGTTCAAAAGATAATTATAATATATAAACATAATCCAAAAGACAATAATATATTACACAGACAGGTGTCGTTCCACTACTTTTGAAACTTTAGTGATGGAGAAGTTGGCTAAATTCAAATTCTTATTCAGACCTGCTAGTTTAGTCATTTTCAAGACAAGAGGGAGTATGACTGACAATCATATTGGATCCACATTATGTGAAAACACCTAATAAATTATAGAAATTATTTAGAGGAATAGTTGAACATTTTCAAGTCAAAATGCTCAAGTCCAAGTAAAGTCCTGAGTCACTGGCGTCCAAGTCAAGCTGCAAGTTTCTGTTGATTTTATTTTCAAGCTGAGTCTAAAGTCATCAAGTCCACTCTGCATCTGAGTAGTGGTAGCTCCCTTTTAATGCTGAGTTCCTATTTAATATGCAAAAGCTTGTTTAATGGATTGGTAAAACATAACTTGCAAAATCAATTTGTTGGAGACTGGTGTGTGTTTTAGTTTATGACATATAACATAAACCAACGGGAAGGGACAGTTAAAGTATAACTTTTTGGGTGTAACATGCTGATCGCAAAGTGACATTGATTCAGTGTTATAGTTTGATGTTACTGTAGTAACATAACATAGTTCATAATTTTATTTGCATAGTTGGATGTCATAAATTTGAAAATTTGCCTCAACAGACTTTACAATGTACTGCATATAACAGCAACTATCCTTAGATGTTTGATACAGATAAAAACTGATCTGACAATAAGGATGACAAAATTAGAGATAAATTGTAAACACATATGAAGGATATTGATCTTGAGGACGTCAAGCAGCTCCTAGGTGCTAACCGACAGATAAGACCTGAGCCACATGACCTCCCTGCCATGGAGACCCGGAGAGGAGACAGACTAAACAAACACACACGAGGCAAAGATCAAGCACACTGTCCTCGCTGAGAGGAGAAAGGAAACAGACCTACACAAAGAGGGAGAGAGGCTGAATCTAGCTGGAGGACAAAGATCCAGATCCGAAACATCTGGAATCGACAGCCAGTGGATAGATAGAGAGGTCCCAGGAGGGCTGATGATCCAGCACAGGGGAGTGAAAAGAGAAGGACAAGGAGGAGGAAACTAGGGAGGAAGAGAAGGAGAGGAGAGATATAGTAACACAGCTTCAACACTCTTGTGCTTGAGGCAAAACAAACAAACAGGGTTAGAGAGATTAAGTGTTTTTCATCAGGTTATTCCAGAGGAAGGGGGATAGCATGATAGAAAAAGGCCCTGCAGACAGCCGATTTCTTTTTAACTCTGGGGACAGACAGGAGCCCTGTAATCTGAGAAAGAGAAGGATGGAATTTAAGGTTTGAGGAGATCAGACAGTCTGATTTCACATGGATAGAGAGCTAACGAAAGGAAGCTAAAATGGGTGTAAAATGGTCAAAATTCATTAAAAACGGGGGAATTGAAGAGAAAGCCAGTCATTGGATCGAGTTTCATCTGATCCAGAAGACCAAACTGAAATAGATTAAATGTATGGTGGCAAGAGAGACAGAGACAGAGAGGACCACCCAACTTTATTATATAAAATGCAAAAATTAGTATTGCAACCTTCGTTCCGGTGTAACGTCCTGAAACAAGAAGATACAAAAAAACAGCATGCACATCCAAAAGCGATGTGTGCTGGGTGCTGGACAGAAGAACAGATACAAAAGTACAAAACATAAGTCCGCTCCAGACATGTCTGATGAAGGGCTGGTGCCCGAAACGTCACACGTGGTGATGCCATTAGAAAAAATCCTCAAAGGAGCAGTTTCTGGTGTGCAGACTTATGTTTTATACCTCCTGAAACAAACCAAAAAATTAGTTACAATACTCAAAAAGCTCACCACTGTAGATGATAAGGTAAAAACAAAAACAAAAACAAAAACAAAAAACTGGACAGGCTCCTTAAATGGAAATTTCAAGACGTCACAATCCAAATACTGGAGAAAATTTATGTTGTTTTGTATTTTGAATTTATATTATTGTTACTCTTTTGTTGTTGTTTGGTTGGGTTTGTGTCATTTATTTCTGTCTTTTTATTTATTAATTTAATCAATAATTTAAAAAAAAAATCAATATAGTAGATAGTATAAAGAGAGGAGTGCAGAGGACCAAGAGCAGAGCCCTGAGGGACTCCATACTTCACCTCAGAAAATTGTGAAGTGTTATTATCGGAAACAAACTATGTACTTTCAGATAACTTTATAAACCATTATGAAGCTGAAGCTGATATTGGTGTTTGATCTGTGATCTGTGTTGATTAACGACACGTATCATCGTACATCGTATTTCTTCAGTAAATCTTTAACCTTATCAGTTAATAAACTGCGCTCAGTTTTTAGTATTTGGTAGCAGTAGTATCTTCTCTGAGACTAGTCGATGAGTCTAAATTCAAATTTCCGTTTAGCTGCCAGGAACTTCCATAAGTAGATAAACATCAAAAGCATAGGCTACTATTTTGCATTACATAACATTTACTGAAGACAAAGACGCGACTTTAGAGCCATTCCTTCAACAGAGGCGACCCTTTAGGTCACACTCCCATTGTGTCACAATTGCACCTTATAAGTGGACTTTATCCCTTATGAGGCCTTCACAGGTTTATGGTGTGGTCATTAGCTATGGAACTGTCAACATGGGGAACGACTGAAAACTGCTCTGCTCCCATGCAGGCAAATAACTGTTAATACCCTGAGCTGTGTGATCAGCCCATATGGTGTTCATGAGAGCCAGAGGGACTGTGTGTGCATGTGTGTGTGTGTGTGCATGTGTGTGTGTGCACACGCTGGGGGAGGGGAGTGTGCTATCTATGTGTTTCTGCAAGGATGAAAATGATACCGAAATAGTTATAGTATGTGCTCTTTTGTTTGACAAATAAGGACCTCAAGTAATTTTTGAAAATAATGATTCTCCTGAGAGTTTATGAATGAGTTTGTATGCACTTGTAATTGTACAGCTTGTGTCCAAACAACCAATAAACATATATTTGTCTAACTACTTTTTTAGAATTTTAACTTTTCCTCATGTAATTTCATATGGCAATATCCACGTTTACAAAATTAAACTTGGTGTCTGACATGTTTTTTTCACACAAAAATGTTCAAGGTTTTGGCTAAAATTATATCTGCTCTTTCCTAATATGCAACTGTTCTTTATTTCAGTGTATACTGAAGTTTTAATGGTTTTACATCATATTTGTAAGGCTTCCAAATTCTGCTTCTACATGACTTAAACTCAGATTTAAGAGAAACTTTCCCCTTCAGCAGATGAATGTGAAAACAGCCTTCTAGTGTCAATCATTTAATCAGTCAATCAATCACTTATTAATGACCACACGATCAAGGTCGGTGGAATTTGCCTTTAGTGCAGCACTGTAGGTTGAAGCAGAGGTTGTACCGGGGCGAGCTGCACAGGCGCCATCTTCCCGTCAATCAATGCACATACATGACTCTGCATAATGAAATAACAATATGCATACAGATTTTTGAGTAGAGGGGGACTTTAAAGTTGGACACAGAAAACAGTGAAACGATTGTGGACAGTGGTGCTACAGTTTCAAGCAGTAGTGGACTCAGGAGCAGAAAAAAAAAAGTGCACATGGTGGGGCACCAGCGAAAATCATTATGCATTTCGGGTGAAAAGTTCCAATTCCTGGTTTAGATTAAAATTGTTTTATTGTACAACAACTGCTACACTGTAATAAAAACACACAAGGAATTATTGAACTATTTAAAAGCACATAGAGGCCATTTTTTAGTATGTAGGGCAGCTTATATGGAACACGTTAGAGGGCACTTTAGAGGGTACCCAACACTCATGTTGTTAGTCGTGGTTGCAGATGTGCAGCAGAGCAAAGAGCCAAAATCTGAGTGCATCTTTGAAAATTGATGATCACAAAAATAAAAATGTTACAGCCAGGTATGAGGTATCCTGTATATTTAATCTTGGGGTTAAGGCAAAGATTAGGCTAATAAACAACTTTTTAGGTTACAGTTTTGCTAATTTATCCATGGTGGTGATACACTAGGTGCTATGTTGCCTTTTTCAGCATATAGGTTGCAACTTGGAGGTTGTTCTTGTTTCCCGGGGACTCGCAGATAACGAACGCTTTGATACCACGGCCAGTAACACGACTTCTACCCACAGTGTGCATCCAGTGTTTCAGACTTTTGCACAAGTATCAGTCTCAGCATAGCAGCCAAAAAATGCCACAATAAGTCAATAAATCAGTTGATGCCGGTCCTATATAACCACAACCCTTGTATGCCAGCATGGCAGTGATCCCACTGACTGCGTGCGTCTAAACTCTCCTCGTGTTGTAGGAGAGACACAGTTTGTGTTACAGCTACAACACTCGACCTGCTCTGATAACTTTATCTTTTCGCCTCACAAATTGGCCTCCTCACAAACAGATCATCTGTCTGAGCCCCAGAAACCTAATCACACACACGCAAGCAAACACACACACACACACACACACACACACACACACACACACTCCCTGTGGGGTTAACAAGCTCAGTGGCTTTAGGATCAGAGTTTTCTCAGGGGGAGTAGAGAGGAAAATATGGGAGTGGTGTCCACACTAAACCTTAGGATCTGGGTTACAGTGATGGTTTCATGATACGGGACCAGTACGGAACCAGTATTCCCAGTGTTTAAATATCAGGTAACCAGCCGCTGTTTTCGACCTGACAGGGTAAAGATTCTGAAAATCAGTCTTCCTGTTGAACTGAATCTGTATCTTAGAGTCAGTTTACCTAATAATCCTATAAAATAGCATGTTTTTTTTTTGTTTTGTTTTTTACAGCTTTTACAAATATCAGCATTTGCCTACAAACACACACACACACACACCTCATGGCTGCTGTCCACAGCTCCCTCTGGTGGCTGTGATGTGAAACACTCCGTCATATGGCCTGTTTTATGTGGGTCAAAGGTGTTTCTGACATAAATCTCATCTGACCCTAATCTGCTCATTTAGCCTGAAGTTCACAGCAGACAGCACACACTCACTGACCCCTGCTCATTATGTAACACGCTCAAACTGCTTATATGCAGAGCTGGTAGTTATTAATGGAAATTACATATTTTTAACTTGCGTGAATAATCACTTGTGACATATTTTAAGTTTATTAAGCAACTTGGATGGTATATTTTCTTTAAAAGAA
>JAJHUR010090861.1:19480-31273 GCA_027495735.1 Lutjanus campechanus
CATGGCAGTGATCCCACTGACTGCGTGCGTCTAAACTCTCCTCGTGTTGTAGGAGAGACACAGTTTGTGTTACAGCTACAACACTCGACCTGCTCTGATAACTTTATCTTTTCGCCTCACAAATTGGCCTCCTCACAAACAGATCATCTGTCTGAGCCCCAGAAACCTAATCACACACACGCAAGCAAACACACACACACACACACACACACACACACACACACACACACACACACACACACACACACACACACACTCCCTGTGGGGTTAACAAGCTCAGTGGCTTTAGGATCAGAGTTTTCTCAGGGGGAGTAGAGAGGAAAATATGGGAGTGGTGTCCACACTAAACCTTAGGATCTGGGTTACAGTGATGGTTTCATGATACGGGACCAGTACGGAACCAGTATTCCCAGTGTTTAAATATCAGGTAACCAGCCGCTGTTTTCGACCTGACAGGGTAAAGATTCTGAAAATCAGTCTTCCTGTTGAACTGAATCTGTATCTTAGAGTCAGTTTACCTAATAATCCTATAAAATAGCATGTTTTTTTTTTGTTTTGTTTTTTTTACAGCTCTTACAAATATCAGCATTTGCCTACAAACACACACACACACACACACACGCACACGCACACACCTACACACACACACACACACACACACACACACGCACCACACACACACACACACACACACACCTCATGGCTGCTGTCCACAGCTCCCTCTGGTGGCTGTGATGTGAAACACTCCGTCATATGGCCTGTTTTATGTGGGTCAAAGGTGTTTCTGACATAAATCTCATCTGACCCTAATCTGCTCATTTAGCCTGAAGTTCACAGCAGACAGCACACACTCACTGACCCCTGCTCATTATGTAACACGCTCAAACTGCTTATATGCAGAGCCGGTAATTATTAATGGAAAGGACATATTTTTAACTTGCGTGAATAATCACTTGTGACATATTTTAAGTTTATTAAGCAACTTGGATGGTATATTTTCTTTAAAAGAACAAACACTGACCGGTTTGTCATGTTTCCAACAGGTTTTGTTTAGTTTAATTTATACTATGTCACACGTTTTCCTGCGGTTGTAGGTCTATCTAAGTGTGTCCAGATGCATTTTGCATTTTTGGATGTCTAAAATGAACTGAGAGATTCCAGACTAATTCACATTGGTGAACTGTTCTCTATTAAAGGGATTATTCACCCAAAAATGAAAATTCAGTCATGATCTCCTCACCCTCATAAACACTGAAGGTCGAGTTTAGTTTTTTAGTCCACAAAACACTGCTAGAGGTTCACAGGAAAACAACATGGCAGAATCTCCCAAACAACTTAACTGAATGGTGACCAGTTTTTAAACAGAAAAAAACAACTGAAAACAAACATGAAATGTTTCCATACTGCTTGTCTGGCAATAATCAAAGTCTCATTTGTGGGTGAACTAGCCCTTTAAGCCGTCATCAAGTCCAGAAACACAACTTTTAACTAATGCTACTGTTGCTCTGTGTCTCTTTTTGGATATATCAAGAGGTAAACATGCTTACATGCTCTTACAATATCTTAAAAGTTTGAAAAGATAAAGTGCTTAAAACTTGCTTGAAATTGTAATTGCATTACTTAAATAATAAATCACTCTTGCTTCTGAGATAAAGCAATAAAATAAGATTGCAAGTGTGGCTACACTCAGTGTGACTCAGTGTCAGTCAGTGTTTGTTGCTGTGTGGCCTCTCAAGGAACAGTGAGTGGGAGACTAACAGATGACTTGCTGGGAGGTTTCTGTTTCAGCGAGCGTTGCCTTGAAAATGAAACATTTAAACAAAGAAATTAAGATTAAGATTTTTATTTGTCTCGTAATTGTTTGTGTGATTGTCGAATTCTGTCATGATGCTTTTTTGTCTTGTTTTTTGTAAAGCACAGAATCGATTGATTTAATGTGATTAAGAAATGAAATCATAATGTATATTCTTGAGACAAAACCAGATTTTGGGTTTGATTTTTACTCTTCAGTTATGCTGGAAAATATATTTTAAAAGATCAAACTCTTGACCATCAAACCTTGTAACAGGCCAACCTTGTAGTGATTAAATTTCTTATAAATGTAGACGTCAACTCCGTCAGATAGAGTTGACAAAATGTTACATTTTTTCATTTCACAGCATAATTGTGGTGAGCAGCCATTTTAGTTTTTAAAGTTGCTCAGACTTCTGTTAATGCTAATGAAAATACACATTTTTAAATCATAATTCTTATTTAACTTTGGGTTGGCTGGAGTTTAAATGTTATGGTTGAGGCACATCTGAAAGCAATATTTAATGAAACTGTCCAAAGAAAGAAAGAAAGAAAGAAAGTTTACCAGTGCTCAGGCAGTTTTCCCATGTTTGTGAAACCAGGAAGTGACACAGGGGTCCTTAGGGTATAGCTAACCCTTTTTATGCCTGATCAAATCATGTTTTTGTAAAAAAGGGCTTTTAACACATTTCTAAATAGTTTGAACATGATTTGTCCCTGTAAGTTGATGGAAAAATCTGAAAATGCTTGAATTAATTAGTCTATTTGAGTAATTTTTTTTTTAGTTCCTTTACTTCTCTTTGACTGTAAACTGAATATTTATGAGTTTGAGGACATCACTGTGGGCTTTGGAAAATAGCAGTCAACATTTTTCACCATTTTCTGATATTTTATGGACCAAACAACAAACTGATTACTTGAAAAAAGATAATCAACAGATTAATCCATAATGAAAATAATTAGTTCCTCATTTGGTTCTGCAGTTATCTATAGTTTGTGCGTAATTTATCGGACGAGTGTTTAAATAAACCATCACAATGTACAAAAAATATTTTTAATACAGCTCTTACCCTTATGAACTATTCCTCAGCTTCCATTTTGCTGTCTGGATTGAAAAAAAAAGGTTATTAAAATAAACAATAAACACATGAGTCGGCGTAAGTTAACATTGAATTTTAATCATTTATAGACTCTGAACTGACTTAGATGCAAAGTCAGCAACATTATTGCTGGAAGAAGTATTGTTGATGCATTTTTACACAGCTGCTTTGGTATGTTTCCACAGTACAGTTACATTCACTGCGCTGTCCATAAATACTGTACAAAAATAAAATGTGCTTTCTCTCCATCAGTGGATTTCCACTTTTCTACGAGGAAATCATAAGGCTTCGTTAAATGACATATCATACAGTATACACTTTCAGTTACTGGCATTATGTTAAATAGAATAAATTATCTTGCAGTCGTGTTTTTCAAGTCCTCACATAGTAATGTCTTTAAGGTTAATAGTCCACGTTCAAAGTGCGTTAAAAAAGGAAGAAAAATCCACTATAGTGGGTATAGATTCAGCTCCAGGCACAGCTAAAACGCCCTTTTTTGGAGAGAAATCAGAAGAAGAGAAGAGCGTCTTCTTCTACTCCAAAAAAGGCATTTCAAGTTTGACTCTGGCTGTGCCTTGAGATGAATTTCTACACTTTTTTTGGACAATGGAAGTCATATTTTCTCAGTTTCACCCAACATCTGAGCTCAGCTTGAAATCCTGGAGTGCAAAATGTGCTTCACGTCCACCCCTTCCCCTCAAAAACACAATGAGAGGAAGCTCAGAGGGCGCTCTGTCTCTCTGTCTTTGTGCTCCACATTCACAGTCTGTAATGGCAGTACTCTCTCCACTAGGCGGAGCTGTCTCTCTCTCTCTCTCTCGCAGCAGGCAGTGTCTGACTCCATTTTTAGGCCCCCGGTTAGTGCGGCTTATAACTCCTCCGCAGCGTCTATAGCCGACACGTCTGATATTTGCTGTGTGAGGAGGGGGCCAGTTCGTAGAAGAGGACGTAGGCGTTGCTGCTGCGAACTTGGCTGGAGGACACGGGGCTCACCCTGCACAGAACAAACTGTAGTTATTACACTGAAGACCACAGAGGATTGTTTCTTTAGATCATGTGCTTGCAGGTGGGATTGTGAACTCTTTCTTTAATTAAATATGGGCACAGGAGTAACAGCCCCAATTCCAAAAAATGGGATGTTGCAAATACTTTCCAACTTGTATTCAACTGTATTACAGTACAAAGACAGGATATCTCACGTGCAAACTGATAAACTTCATTGTTTTTTTTAAATATACACCATCTCTGAATTTGATGCCTGCAACATGTTCCAAGAAAGTTGTGACAGAAGCATGTTTATCACGTCAACTTTTCTTTTAACAACACTCAGTCACTGTTTGGGAACTGAGGACACTAATAGTTGAAGTTTTGACATCAAAATTCTTTCTCATTCTTGCTTGATATATGACTTCAGGTGTTCAAAAGTTTGGGGTCTCTGTAGTCATATATTCTGCTTCATAATGCACCACACATTTTCAATAGGAGACAAGTCTGGACTGCAGGCAGGTCAGTCTAGTACCTGAACTCTTTTACTACAAAGCCGTGCTGTTGGAACACGTGCAGATTGTGTTTTTGCATTGTCTCGTTGAAATTTAGCATAAAAATCTCTGAAAAAAACGTTGTGTTGATGGCAGCATCCAAAACCTGGATGTGCCTTTCAGCATTAACAGATGTGACAATTAACTATGATGCCATCGGCACTAACACACCCCCATACCATCACAGATGCTGTCTTTTGAAGTTAATGCTGGTAACAGTCTGAATGGTTCTTTTCCTCTACAGCCTGGAGGACATGACGTCCATGATTTGTGGAAACAATCTGACATGTGGACTCATCAGACCACAGCACGCTTTCCCACTTTGCGTCAGTCCATCTCAGATAAGCTCAGGCCTCAGAGGAGTCTGCAGCGTTTCTGGATGTTGTTGATATATGTCTTTCTCTTTGCATGGTTGAGTCTTAATTTGCATTTGTAAGTGCAGCAACAAACTATGTTTAGTGAAAACGGTTTTCCAAAGTGTTCCTGAGCCCAGGTAGTATCGTTTATACAATTATGTGGGTTTTTAATGCAGTTTTTTTATGCAGTGCTGCCTGAGGGCTCAGAGGTCACAGATATTCAATGCTGGCTTTCAGCCTTGCCCCTTACATGCATAGATTCTCTGGATTCTCTGAATCTTTTAATTATATTATGGATTGTAAATGTAGAAATCTGTAAATTCCTGCAGTTTTGTGTTGAGAAACATTGTTCTTAAATTTCTTCTGCCCACTGAGTTTTTCTCAAAGTTGTGAACCTCACCCCCATCCATTACTTGTGAACGACTGAGTCTTTCGAGGCTGTCATGATGCTGTCAGCTGTTAATTAACAATTGACCCGTTTACCTGTGGACTGTTCAAACATCTGTTTTTTTTTCTGAGCACTCCACAACTGTCCCAGTCTATTGTTGCTCTTGTTACAACTTTTTCTACAATGTGTTGCAGGCATCATATTCAGAATGAGTGCACATTTACAAAAAGCAATAAAGTTTGTCAGTTTGAACATTAAATATCTTGTCTTTGTACTTTATTCAATTGAATACAAGCTTGAAAGTATTTGGAAACCATTGTGTCCTGTTTCTGTTTGTTTACACAATGTCCCGACTCTTTTGGAATTGGTGTTTGTACAATACTCAGCGGTCACTCCCAACCACAGGCGCTTACATGCACGTACGCAATCAGTACATTTTTCAACGAGCTGACACACCTTCATACAGCCAGAATGAGGTCAATTACATTTAACAGCAGGTGGATACGGTATAATTAGAGTGCACAGCCAGTCTGCTAACACGATATGTGAGGTAATCTGATGATACCTGGAGTCGTTGTAGCTGTACCACTCTCCCAGCGCCGGGTTCCTGCAGTAGGCCGTGTAATGGCCTCCCAGAGCGTTTCCCGAGTGGTTGGACACCGCATACAGGTTATACACAGCGCGCTCTGCAGGGAGAGACGCCAACACTGTCAGTCAACACAAGACATGTTGTCATTATTCACTGAATGCAGCTGACCTTGAAAAGTGAGAACTCAGCTCAGCATCTTCGGCTCATACTCACCGCTGCTCTCGGAGGCGAACTCCCGCAGGTCGAGGTCTTTGAGAGGGAAGTTGACAAAAGTGGACAGTTTGCTCGCTCGGATGTTGGAGTCTGAGAAACGCTTCAGATCTGAGGGGGACACTGAGTCAAGGAGGCAACACGGGTTCAAAATAACAGTGCTTAGTACTTTAAGAAATCTGTGATATGTTTACTTTATCATAAAATGACCATGATATGTCATCAGAGTTAGGCTGAAATACTCGCTGCTTTGACAACAACGCTACAGCTGCGGTTTCCTCCTTTTAAATTTCTGATGTGAGGAAAGGATACGAAGCACGAGGATCTGCGGGAACTTTTGAATGCTGAATCTTTTGGTGCATTTCCTCCTGGTTTTGCATCTGTTGCATGTCTGAGAAACAAACACAGGTGAGTCAGCGAGATACTGCAGCTGTTTGATCATGTGGAGACGTGGAGTGTGTCAAAAGTGAGGCGTCTCACCGGTCTCTCTTCTCCGTCCAACACGTCCTCTTTTGTAAAGAGTCTCAAACAGTCTTTGAGTGTCACTTCGCCCGAGTTCTTCTGTGGAGACACAGATCATCCAATCAGAAAACGGTTACATGAAGACTCATCAGCTCCTTCACACCTGACATTTATCTGAAGCGTGTCAGTTTAAGATCAGAATAATGACTTATTTTCTCATACAGTCCACATTATTTTACATAATATGGATGGCTAAACCGTTCCATGGTGAATATGTGTGTTCATTATTTTTTGTAGATTACTAAAACTAAACTAAAAACTAAATTTGGGTGTGAAAAAAACATTAAGTTAACCAAAATAATAATAAAAACTAGAACTAAGTAGAAAAAAGGAACATTAACTGAAATGATAGTGTGACTCTGGTTCTGACCTGTGCGACAGGTATCGACAGGTCCCAGAATGGATCGAACACGGTGGACCGGAAGCCACAGACGGTGCAGGTCACAGAGCTTTTCAGCTGTCCGACAAACAGATCTGAAGAAAGGCAGGAACAATTACATTTATTACAGATCAATGTAAATTCAAGGATGCTTTAAAGGGATTGTTTGGATCATTTGATGTAAAGTTTTATGAGGTACAAGTCCGTTTATTTCCTACAGTCGATAACAGAGGAGTGCCACTCTAGGAAGCTAAGTGATGTACTGCTGTGGACAGGGTCAGAAGCAAAAAGATATTTATTTAAAAAAGGTATATACACTATATTTAGAACATTTTCACCAATTTACTTTGACTTCAAACAACCTTTTCTGATGGGATAGCACCGTTACATAAGCCAAATATCACTTTCTCCAATGCAACCAAACTCCATAGACAAAATCATTCATTTTACCTCGCAGAACATGGGAGTTTCTTGTCTGACGCTGCCTCCATTTCTTAGTTTGTTTGTGTTATTTTGTGACTTTGAGGAAACCGAACTAGCCTTTTAAAACACCAAAGTCACACAATAACACAAACAAACTAACCGACTGATGCCAGCAACTCCTGTGTTCTTTGAGGTAAAATTACTGATTTTGCCTATGGAGTTTGGTTGAACCAGAGAGAGCAATTTTTGGCTTATGTAACAGTGTTTTTCTGTCAGAAAAGGCTGTCTGAAGGCAAAGTAAAGCAGAGAAAAATACACCGTACACTTAAACTGATATTGATTTTTTTATGTGGACCTTTTTCAAGTGGCTAAAATACATTTTGTTGCAGACACCGTCCAGTACTCCTCTCTGCTTCTCCGAACTGGGGGCGTATCAACCTCCATCTACTGTAGGTACATTTTCTCTGGATAAATACCTCATAAAACCCACTTCAAATAATCCAAACTATCCATTTTAGGTCATTACGCAGCCCGTTAAGGTAAATCTCTTACCCACTACTTTGCTGTCTTCTCTCTCCAAGTACATATTCCACATCCGTTTGCCTTTTTCATCGTCCCTGTGAATGAAACCAAACAGCAGAGCTCAAGTCAAACTGGCATATGTCTTATTTACTGCATGAAAATTGAAATCAAGTGTCCTCTCAAATTATTTTGAATAAAAATGTAAGTTTAAGACCAGAGATCAGAACTCCAGGTGTTTTTCAGTATAGATTTGTTAAGAAAAAATATCTATTATCATTTAATATATTAGGTCCTCCAATATGAAGAAACAGCCGCAAAACTACAAAATTTTGAAGGTAATTAATTACCAAGTAATTATAAACAATTACACAGTATATTTCCACCTGCTTACAGCCCAGTGAGGCGTGCAGCAGTGTTGTTTTTGGCCGTGTGAGGTGTCAGTGGCAGAGCAGATTATGAGTGACTTATTGGGAGCAGAGGTGATGGATGGATGGGTGGTGGTGCCGACTTACGACAGGTGGTCAAAGTCCTCGACGGACACCTTCGGGCGGACTGTCACTCTGTTCACCTCATTGTGGAGGCCGTCCAATAAGAAGCGCAGAAACTCCTGGGCGTCCTGTTGACTGCAGACAGTCAGAAGACTTGTTAATAGGGTTGGACATTTTGTGCATTTTCATGTTAACATGTTAACGATTGATCAATTAATTATTAATAATCAATAAAACACAAAACATCTATCCACAACTCAGTTCAAGTTTCAAAATGGCTCCGCTGACAAAACAATGTCAAATGATGTGCTAATACTTCCATCTTCTAGACTATCTGTTAATTATTGATTAATACATCACCCTCGACACTTAAAATTCAATAATTCAGTTTCAGATATTGTCTTTGTGCTGCAGCTGTGCGTTCTTTGTGTGACATGAAAAACTGACTCTGCAAACTGAGAAAATGTGAAAAGAAATCAAATTTGTTTGTAATCTTCGTCAGTTTTTGGTTCAATTTAATATCTTAAGTTTATTGAACACATTTTCTTAAGCACAACTGAATTAATATGAAATTAATTTGACAAGAAAAGTGTATTTGTTTTAAACTCAACTCTTCTTTTCAAATTCAGATAAGTACCTTTTATCTAGTTAAAAGAAATAGTTTATTTTTACAGAGTATAATTTTGGACCCAGACTGAATGAAAATGCGGACCACCAGGAGGAGGGAAAACTTACTTGCAGCCCACAAATTTGGGAGCGTATCTCTGGATCTGACTCCTGAAATCAGAGGGACTGATGGCCTCGTTGTTCACAGACGTCCACAGACTCTGAGTCAGCTTTGCAAACTCTGAGACACAGAAACAATGACAGAAAATTAGACCTTAATCATGAAAAACACACTTGCGATTTATTTACAAAATTCAATGTATGCTGCTTTAAGAATTGAAGTTAAATTGAACCTTTTACTAATAGAATGAGAGCACAAACTGAATCTTATGCCATTACTGTATTCCCAAAGTCATAAATGCCACATCTTGAGAGTAATCTGCATTCTTCAGCCTGTGTGAGCTAAAGATACATTTTGACCTTGGCTAGGAAATATAAATGCAACATCAAGCTGTGGTGCAAACCAGCCTGGACTCATTGGGAGATTTGTACTTCCTGATATGAGAATAAATTAACTCAACCTGGGTGGATTCTTATGATAAAATAATCGAAGGTCAGTCTCTGCCTCGTCTTCAGATTGTGTGATAAAATTATCTCAGATCAATGTCCAGTTAACTGCACTTCAGGGTGCTCAGCAGCGAATGTAACTGGCTGAGGTGTGATCGTGTGACAGTGACGTACTGACGTTCACTCAAAGTGGGTCACGGTGAGATCACCTGCATTGATTAAGAATTATTTCCCCGATAAGAGACGCAGCCGCTTAGTGGATCTTATAGTTTGTCTGATGAATTAAACACACATCATGATAGTAAAAAAAAAGATCAACGGTGGTCAATTTGAAAAAGGCATGCTTTAATTAGGATCTGCACCCTGAAATTTGATCTGTCAAAACTCGCTGTGCTGATACACCCTCTGAAAAGCCTTGTAAAATTTAGTGCAAGCACAGATTTCATTTTCTGTTGCAGTATGATGTGATCTGCTGGCTGCTGACTGCAGTTAGACGTGTTTAGTTTGGCATCTGGGGCATCGTTATAGGAAAAATTTCATAATTGCTCGTCCTGTCTTGACATAAGTTTCAGCTATCCTTTCATGCTGCTTGCCTTGCAACTGTATTCCAATATGCTTGCACAAAAAAAGGCATAATGAGATTACAGATACATTTCATGAAAATGGGGATTATTAGGAGGATTACTACGCACATTATTATGCACAGTGCACACACAGCTGCCAATTCATTATCACAGCCTCTGGTGAAAACTGAGGTAAGACAGGATGTCAGACTAAAAAAACACAGTAATATATAGTTTAAGACTATAAACTGACAATATGTGACCTACTGTTGAGCCATAAAGTGGCTCAGCATTGAGAACTCGTCACACAGGTCAACAGTGCTCCTCATTACATTGGAGTCCCGTCCTACCTTCCATGAGAGCAGCGTTCGTCTTGCAGTTGTTGTTGAGGTCTGAGCGGTGGACGTTTCTCAGGCAGTAGTCTCTCAGCTCAGGAGTGTTACTCAGACACTGCAGGATGGAGTTCATGAAACACTGGAAATCACAAACAGGAAGAAAAAAAAAATCACAAACATTAATTGAGGACACAGAAAGTGGTTTGTTGTACTGTACATCACATCACAAAGAGAAGAAGAAGCACTTACTGTGTTGCCCAGATTCCTCAGTCCCACCAGACCCTGAGGACCTTTGTTCTGTTAAAATAAAGAGAGAAGATTTTACTTAACATAAAAATTATAAATATAAATGTATAGCGTGAGAAAAGACCCCACAGAAACATTAGTCAGGCAGGTAGACAGTGGATAACATAGTATAATAAAAAGTTTATTCAAGGACTAAAGTCCTGAAGAACTGAAATTATGTGAGCAAACAACAAACACGATTTTCGAGCCATTTTTGACCACTTTGTTGACAAAAATATCCACAAATCCTGCAAAAACACTATTGCAGAGTCATGGGACCCCAAATGGAAATGAATCAAATGAATCAAGTCTAACAGAAAACTTTGTTTGGTTGGTTTGGAAAGAGTGATACTTGGCTTATATAACTTAAGTTTTCTCTGTGCACTATATTTAACCCTGTTTCACCACTTAACCTTGCTGTGAGACAGACATTTTCTGACAGGAAAAAGGAAAATATCACTCTTTCGAAACCAACCAAACTCCATAAGCTAAACCAGTCATTTCACTCTGAAGAAAACAGGAGTTGCTCGGTCTTCCGCCGCCTTGATTTTGATCATGTTTCTTTGTGTTACTGCGTGACTTTGGTGAATCTGAACTAACCTTTAAAACACCAGAGTCACACAAGAACAAAAACAAGGCAGGATCGAGGCAGGAATAGGCACAACTCTCATGTTCGGCAGGGTAAAATGACTGGAATTTGGTTGGTTTGAAGTGATATTTGGCTCAAAGTTGGCTTATATAAAGGCAGTTGTTGCTGACACTGTCCACAGCAGAACACTGCTCAGCTTCCATGCCGGTGCTCCTCTCTGCTTCCCCAAACTGGGGGCATGTCGACCTCCATCTACTGTAGGTAATGCACTGACTATAGATGAGCACTTCATACAACCACACTTCAAATAATCCGAACTATCCCTTTAAAGTGCAGACTACAGATAATCATTGTTCTCATCAGTGCAGCCTGCTCTAAGCCTGCACACAGTCTCGGTATGATGAAACTACTGTATGATATCAACCCTGTGACATTCCTCGAGTGTGAATAAGCGTCGTCGGACTGCGCGGCATGTATTCAATGCACACCACCTGACGGTCACATTGTTGGCAGCACTGCGCCGTGGATATCAGCCACCGTTC
>JAJHUR010090862.1:0-31749 GCA_027495735.1 Lutjanus campechanus
AAGTATAGCCCGTCATCCTGTGGACAAGGCTGCATGGATCTCCACATGAGAGTGTTATTACTGTGCCCTTTGTTACTGAAGAGCAAGTGGCGCGCTCCGCTGTCGCTGTGAACAAACCCCTCAGGATAACCACAGTGAACACAGAGTGCATCTGACAGCTGACATCACCTAGAAACACCTGTCAGTCACACACACGATCACAACCAGTTTTCTGTTTGATCTTTCTTTTCAATCCACCCGACAATTTCTGTCGTCTGTTTCTCAGTGACACTGTGCAGTTCCTCATGAGCTGAGCCCAATTTTTCAGTGGACAGGCTCATCGGGTCGTGATCCTGCCCCCACAGATATGAGGGATTGTGATCTGTCAATCAGTATTGTGCAGCTCGGCAGCAGGGTGAACAGTCTGCCATGTTTGATGCAGAGGGTAAGCCTCCCTGCTCTGTTTAACAAGAGGAGATCTTTCTGATGTTATCAGGTATAGATCACAGAGCTCCTGGATACAGCTGAGTGTTTTCACCTCTCAGCTTGCTTCCTCTAATCACTTCTGTGTAAAAAAAAACGTCAAGCTTTCTTCAGAATTTTGGTCTATGAGTCATATTTTTCGAGTGATATAACTCCTCTGCTGTGTGCCAAACTTGTCACCGCGCTCTGCGTCTCATACTCACTTTCATTGTGCGCTCAGGAGAATTTATTTTCCCCCGAATACATTTTCTGCTGCCTCTCTTTTATGAAATCATTGATTTCCAGTCCTGTCAGCACAGCAGGACACCTTCCTCATCGGCCCTGGCAGAAGCACAAATACAGACAGGCTGCTAAATAATGCAGGAGCTGGGGCATCAATGAAGGAGACAGGGCAGGCGTCAGATTAACGGCCAGGTCGTAAACTCTTTGAGGTCTTACCCTGCTAATGCGTGACTCCATCAAGCCCAACAAGGTTAAACAACATAACCGGTGATCATTCATGAAGCTCAACTGGAGTGTTTGAGGCAGAATCCAGACACGAGCCAGTTTACTGGAAGTGATTTTTCTGTCGTTGAGCAGGGGAAATGAGTTCGGCAGCGCTGCAGCGAGCAGAGGATGAGTGGAGCGGCAGTGTGGTAGATTTCGATGCTCGAATGTAGTCCCTGCCAGTGATGAAAATATTTACCTCTGTGAAATAAAACTGTGAGGGTCAGGGAAGAAGGTCCCAGCTTTCATGAGGGCTGCTTATTTCACGTGTTGTGTCAGGATTTATCACCTTCCGGGGAGCTGTTTGGCACACGCTTCCAGTACAGTAAATGTTTACGGTGATGAGTAGTCATCGCTAGGGAGGGAGGGGGGGAGGTCGATTGTAAATATCTCGAAATTACTCATGTTTATTGTTTCAGAGCCAGCAATATGGTCAAAAAGCTTTACATCTACACTGTCTCCTATGGGATTCCCTGAGATTGAAAGAAAAAAACAATCATAAATGTGTCTAATGCTCGTACACTGCTGGGAATTCTGGGGTCCACACTGTGAGTGTGTGATTTTTCCTCACTTCTTCTGCATTTGTTTAATATTAAAGGCCATGATAATATATATTCTGTGATGGGGTGCTACATGAACATGTTATTTTCTGTCAAAGTCAAAACAGTTTTGGTTATTTCACAGGAGAGTTTTGTGTTTTTAGGCTTTTTTAAATTGCTATTCTCACTTATTTCCATGCACCAACCAGAGTTTAGAAACACCTGCATCAAAATGTGATGACATTGTTTATGTATGACTGATTTGCAACAGACAATACGTTTTGAGGGGACACAGACTGAAATACAACATATGGAGGAAATGTTGTTATTTAAAGCACCCGGCAAGTTGCAAAAATGTTAATACTGAACCTATCAGTGAAGTGTTCACTGACTTGCAATACACTTTCCACTTGTAGTGATTACAGCATTATTTAAAAGTTGAAACGAGGTTTTTGGGCATACACAGAGCATCTGAAATTGCCATGTCAACACGAGACATGTGGACGGACCGTAAAATGAAGCTAACTTACCTCCAGTTCTCTCTGCAAAATGGACAAGCCTGGCCACCTAGAGTCCATATACACCATCTTTTTGTTTGTTTGTTTTTTTCAGCACACAGGATGGCAATAATCATCAAGACCGCATATCTCTGCCTTGTTAGCATTATTGCTAGCAAACAAACTTCTACTCACCTCAGAGCTTTCAAACAAATCTTTATTGACTATTGTCGATAGCCAGACTCCACAGGGGCCAACGTGCCTGGGTCGGATCAGACCGAACAATGCAAGCGCATAAATCAGGAGCTTTGGCTTTACATCGCAGACGATTTATTCGTACAGTAGGAGTTTACTGTGGAGTGTATTTTTGACTCCCACCGTCAACCCAACCACCTCCATGTGAATTCAATGTGTCATGTAAATGTATTGTTTCAAAGAGACAGTGTCTTTACGTCGTCAACACAATGTAATTATGAAAACGCGTTCGTAATATACAAACATGATTTCTAACAATTATTTTTTTTTATGTTTCTGATGTTGCTAGGTTACTGTCATTGAAATCTGATCAAACAGAAAGTCCTGATGGAGCACCTAATCTGAGTTTTTTAGTGTGAAAGTCTTAATAAGGATGTTACTTTACTTTACTTTACTTTCACTTTTATTGCTCATTCAGTCATGAATGTTTAATGTTATAATGAGAGTTTTCAGAGGCTTTAAAATGAACATGGGCCCTTACAGTGTCATTGAGTGCAGCTTAATACCCTGTATCTAAAATTACACTTTTCTTCACTAACATTGGCTCTTTTCTCTCCTTTTTGCCGTCATTTCACCAGGAGGTAGAGGTCAGTTCTCTCCACTTTTTTCTACCATGTTCCTCCAGCTGCCTTTGTACCATCTTTTTCATTCATGACTCATTCTCTTGTCTTTTTTGTGTGTCTTATCTCTGCCTCTCTATCTGTCTTCCCTCTGTTCTTTTTTTTTTTCAAATCTTCTTCAACTTACCCATTTTAATTAGAACGATTAATGTTCTAATTAAGTGGGAAAAAAAGGCAGACCACTTAAAAGGCTCACCCCTGACACCATATGTCTCACATATAGGCGTCAGGTTTGTCAGGCTCATTTCCATACAGATGTACAGGCACAGTACATAACCATCTGTCTCTGATGTGTATCACTTGGCTAATTATCATGCTGCAAGACTAATGTACACATCACAATCAGTGTGCAATGATAATGTAAACTACTTGACTTCACCATGTACATGACAGAGTGTTAATACGTGATGCTATCAGCAACCCTGTGCACTCAGGCCTGCAGTGCGAATTACGTGGCTCCTCTTTCTCTGCATCTGCTAAAAAATGATTTGTTGTTTTCTTCATGTTTCTGCAGGATGATTATGTTCGTACCTGGGATGAAAATCAAGGTTCTAATGACAGTAAGTCTCACACACGCATCTCATCTCACTCTCACTCATGACGTTTAATATAGACATATATTTGTGCCTTAATCCTGAGCATGCAGTGAGACATTTTCAGCAAGTACATAAATTATATTTTGTAAAAATAAATGATCATGTCCGGAATAATTTAATTTGAGCAAGCAAAAAACTATTCTGTACTCAGTAAAATTTTGTTTCAGTTCCTTAATCTAGTTTTAGCACAAAATAGATTTTTGTTTGATGAAATTATATTATTCTTTCTTTCTTCTTTCTCCATACAAAATATACAATGTTGGCACCAGTTTAAGATGATCTGGTCCATAGTATCTCAAGTTTCCCTGAGATACTGTTAATCTTGGGATCCTCCTCCCTCATACGTTTTCTCTCACAAAGGTCAAAGATGGAGTACTTCCATTAAAGGATCATGTAAATCCACAGTTGTGTAGCTTGTTGGAGTACATTTTAAGTGTTATTGCTTCTCGTTCTGTTTACATCACTCACAGACTCACAAACTCTCCTCTGGGGGGTTATTCAGACTTTCTGACCGCAGCCTCAGAAAATTCTGTTATATCGCGGATTCTTGGCTGCCTGACAGATAATTCCAAGGCCGGTCAGTTTCTACAGTAAAGACTTTCCACTCAATGATCAGGGCAGCAAAATGTTTAACGGACATTGAAGGACAGTGTGTAGGATTTAGAGTCAGCTTACCACAGACCTAACTAAAGGCAGTTAGAGGTTAGCTAACTTGAGTAAACCTATCTTTCCATCAGGAAAGTCCCTGAACATCATCGACATTGTATTCCCTGTCAATCTCGGGGGCTGTGTTCATCCCAGTCACTGACTGTGTTCACTGGGATGCCGCTGAGCCCACCAGTGGTAGCTACGAGCTAACGGTTACGGTTGGCTACTTTAGGAACAAGTAAGCTAAAGCGATCTGTCCATCAGGAAAGCTTTGTAATTATGTCACATGGAGTTGGAGCTGAGCGGCCGGAGGACATCAGAGGGGAACTAGAAAATATTTTCTCCATAAAATATGATCCAGTTTCACCTAAATCAGAGAATAAAGTTATGAAGTTGTGGTTTTGTACAGTGAGGCCCATTCCCCAGAATTACTCCAGTCTTGGAGTCTTCTTGGAACTTTAAGAAACTCTTTTGCCCAACAACATAAAGGCTACAAACAACCCATAATGCAACACTTTCTCCTTTCTCTCTCAGTAGTTAATAATAGAATGAATGTTGTCTGTTATCCTGTAAAATATGCTTAAGGGATCTTAAAAGTAACATTTGTATTTACATGTCTCAGTCCGAGATCAAAATAAAATCGGATTAAACTCAAGCTCCGTGGTAAGCAAGATGAGACAAAGTGGCATGAAGGTGATAAATTATGCTAGACTGAGAATTATTAATTTGAGAGTATGAGTTATTAAACTGTGCATAATAATAATTTTCAACATGAAACCTCTCGAGTTCTTTATAATTCGGTAAGTTATGCAATTGCAACAAAAAAAAAGGTCTTTTGTGCTCAAAATCTTAGATCATTTGCTCAAGATTAAGGCACAAACATGATTCTATACATGTAGGCCAAATACGGGGAAAAGCTGGTATAAGTGCCTTGGATTCATGCTGATGCAATGAAAGCAAAGCCCCATTATTTATTGAAACTGAAAGTCATTAGCCTGTACTCTAGCATGGAGACATAATCTGTGGCCTGTGTTTGAACTGTGATGCTTCCCAGACCGTCTGTGGTTCATCGTATTCGACAGTGCTGCGTATGTTCTCTGTTTGTATTCGGGGGTCAGACGCTCGCTGTCCACACTTGTAGTGGCTCCTCAGCGAAAAAGGTTGAAAGATGTTAGTGCTCAGTTTTATCTGCCTGAGTGGATGTGATGTGCCTCCCCCAGGAGACACTAAACATTGGCGAGACTTCAACCCGTCACCACTTTGTTCTGCTTCCTCCTTTTTCTCTTCCTCCGCCGCACTCGAGCAGGAGACGTGTGGAGAGACTGTCTGAGGTCTCCTCCTCGACTCCTGCTGCGACTCCAGCTTTAATTGAGCCCCTGTAAAATGAAGTCATGACAGAGTCGTGTCCTCAACCATTGTCACTTGATTTGCAGCTCAAATGAAGTCGGCTGAATGGCAGAGTCCATTAGCGCAATTTCCAAGGGCTTAATGAAGGACTAATTATGGTTTCCAATGAAAGGCCAGAGAGAGACGTAAAAGCGAAGGAAGAGAGTGAGACAGGGGTGAGAGCTAATATGGCTTGATTTAGTGTAAAGCGACTGACATCAACATTATTCCTGCCAACTCCAAGGCAGTTTGGTGATGAGGAAATTGTGGACGCGGGGGAGGAAATAAGTTGACTTGTGAAGGAGACGATGATAAGATGAAAGTGAAAAAGGGAAAAGTGAAAGGATGTCTTTATTCATCTGTGAAGAGGAAGCTGTTTGTTCACCAGGATGAAAACAAAGAGGAGGTCATTAGTCTGAAAAATCACATGCACTAAAACATGATACACTGACACTAACGAGCTGTGTGATGCTTTAATGTGTCACATGTCTGTCTGAAGGCCTTCATTTATACTTTTGAATTTAAAATAAACCTGTCCTTTGAGAACAAACACCTGAAACTGTCATTTTCATCTAGAACTATTAACCTGAGTGTAATCACGCTGTCAACACCTGATAAACTTAGAAATTGCATTTAAAACCGTTCGTTTGCTATAAGGTGAAACCCTTGTAGCTTATAGCTGTAAATGCAAATTTTGTGCTTTTTTTCCTTAACCAATAGTTGAAAATGTGGACACAAAACGCACATTTTTAAATGTTTTTTCTCTTTTTTTCCTCGACAAATGCCTCTGCCAAACAAAACAATGCCAGAGGACGTGCAATTACCGCCATTTGTAGACCATAAATTAATTATCAAATGAGTACATTTTTACAATACATTATTGATCGTAACAGGGAGCGTGTTCTTTTAGGATATGCACATGCAGATCATTGTTGCCAGATGTATGATAATTATTATATTTGAACCAGAATTTTAACAACTGTACAATGTATGATCAGTAATTCCAAAAAAGACCGAATGTACAATCATTTTGTCATTTCAGTAAAATCACAACAAAATCTTGTTTTTGAGAGCGACCAATCACATCAGCAGCACTAATCAAGCAGCTGGTAAAGCAGTGATGCAGTGTGTAGATCTGGGGCTTTTGTTCAGGATGAAATGGAAGAAGTGATTGCGTGACGGGCTGTGACTGACTGTGTGAAGTAATACACAGTTGCTGTCTTGTTCAGATGACGGAGTCTCTGTGTACTGTGGTGCCTAGTTTTGCCTTTCAGTGTAGTATCCTGGTCCCTTGGCTGTTTCATTGTGTTTTTGCTAAAATACAAAAATTTTAAACTTGCAGTACAATATGGCTGCAACACTGATATGGCTGACTTTCTCGCTCCTCATACTTTTTTTTCTGTCGAACTTACTATGCCCATCAGAGTTTGCCGCCTAACAATAAATGGACACATCAGTCAGAATAAGCTGTTTGCACAATCGACCAGCACACACGTTTTTCTGGATCTACGCCAGATTTTGGTCTTGAATTTTTGCCAGATCGGTTATCGTTTGACATTCAGTGCAAGGGCGGCCACGATGCTAGATTAATTACCTGACTGGTCAGTCATCTGGCTCTTGGAGAACTGGTTGGATACCTGTCATGTCCGAAATTGTAGTCAGCTGTCTTTTAGTTTGAGCACTTCCTCAGTCAGATTTCCCACGTGGCTGCTGTCAAAAGCTGCTGTTATAAATTGTAGTGAGATTGTTTTAATATTACCAGAGTGGTGTTTTACATGTTGTGGCTAAAAGTTTTGACTGAGCCTGCTGTGAAATAAAACTGAACTTCGCTGGAGAACAGACAGACCATATGTCTGCATCTTCCAGCCATCTGCAGCACCATATTTTTCTTACTTTCCATTAATAGCAGAATAGACCTTTTTCACAGCAGCCATTTTGACATGAAATGGTGGTGTAAACACAGGTGTTACCAATGATACTAATTAAGGTCCTGTTTCATTCAGGTCAAACAGAGTCAGGATGCTGTTATTGTGCATGTTGGCTCACTGGAAATGCTCCGCTACACTAAATGTAATGGATCCTTAATTAGTATGGTAAAAGCCTGTGTTTACCCTATTATTTTGTATCAATATGGCTGCTGTGTCTATTGCACAGAGTAATGCTGCCTTTCTCTTCTTTTGTTAACAAGACATCAGGGCTGCACAAGATGGTAAAAAAAAAACAAAATTGTGATTATTTTGACAGTTGCAATATTATTCATAATTAGTGGGAATAATCATTTTTCCATCACAATTTTCATTTTCATTGAAAAAAAACTATCAAAGTCATGATTATGCAACATTTGTTGGTGTCTGTTAGCAAACAATCATCATTTCTTGCATCTAGAGGACAAGATTTGTAGGCCAGGGCATCTCTGCAGCACTACAGTACTTCATCATAATGCTGCTTTTTCACACATTTTTCTTTCATCAAAAAACTGCAGCCTCTGCTATTTAGATATTGCACTTGGCCATATTGCGATGTTGATAATATTTCAATTAATTATGCAGCCCACGTAAGCATCTGCATTACTGAGCCGGTACTTTGTACTTGATCACAGGTTAGTTAATGATGTTACTGAGTAAATAACATGTGTGTCGATTGTGCCGATAGATTGATTGAAGTGAATTGACATTAGTGTTGTTGCCATTTGTAAGTGTTGCAGAATGTAAAAAACTGTCACTGAATGATAAAAAAAAATGTCATTGAACATAACCCTAGGTGTTGCAGACTTCCAATATTGATGTTCTTGTGAGACAATGAGTTGAAATAATACACTAACATTAGTCATTCTAGCTGCCATAGATCACCTTCACAAGTGGCATCTCTGTAATGTAGATGTTCAACTGTGTGCTCAGCTTTTATGAAACTTTAGCAAAGCTTTATATGCTCGCCTTAGGTTTTCAGATGAATAGTAGCTCACTACTTTCATTTCACACAGCATAAAGCCCTTCATCTGTGTTTCCCTTTCTCTCGTTTTGACATGAGTTTGCTATCTCCCTCCATTGATCTGCCTTCCTTTATGAGTGGCCTAATGAAGCGAAGGAGCAAAAAGAGGAGATTTTTCCCTCTGAGACATCACTAAATCAGTGTGATGTCTCAACTCGCAAGCTCGGATGAGCCTGTAGGCCTCATTTCTCAGCCAGGCAGCGCAGACCGCTACATCGCCGCACAGAGGAAGACGGACCGTTTGAACTGTCAACACTCCTCTGACACACAGGCAGTCAACGCCAACAACAGACTGAGATGGAAATTTGCATTCAGGCACCACACTCCACTTCAGCCGGCGCTGTGTTGAGCGAGCGAGAGGTCAGGGCAATTTGCACTCGATTTCTGCGGTCAATTCATCAATCAGTCAACTGATTGAATCACCTCGCTCTTAAGACAGCAAACAGTGCAGGAGAACGGTTGTAATTTGGACTTGTAAGAGCAAACAAGTGTATATGTGCACACACACTCCAACACTGAAGTGTTTGTGTACAGTACTCATAGGAGACCTGATTCTTTTGTATATACACTTTCAAGTGTACCTTGTTGTTTCAGAAGCTAATCTCAGTCACAGAGGCCAGGTGAGTGATGAATGGACACTTTCTGGCAATCAAATCAATAGTTCCAAATCAATGACAGACACTGAGGAGGTAGGGAAACTCACTGAGTCCGCACTTCACATGTTCTACAGTTTGATACCTGTTGACGCTGTTAGATACTGGTGCATGGGTAGTTTATACACACACCTAGTTGTAGGTGTGTCAACAAGGGCAACCATTTTCTGCATACTGCAGATACAAACTGAGTTTGCTGTTGGAAACATACCTTTACTTTCTGCTAAAGTCATCTTACTGCTGACTGTGTTAGCTGACTCAGCCAGGACTCAGCCTGTTGCTGGGAGCCAAACCCAAGAGGAAAAACACCTTGGTACTGTAGCCTGTTGTCTAACTGGCCTCCATGGGTCTCAGAAGCTGTTTTGGTCCCAGTC
This sequence comes from Lutjanus campechanus, assembly GCA_027495735.1. Taxonomy (NCBI): domain Eukaryota; kingdom Metazoa; phylum Chordata; class Actinopteri; order Lutjaniformes; family Lutjanidae; genus Lutjanus; species Lutjanus campechanus. Next base: position 9,505 of record JAJHUR010090862.1, read on the forward strand.
CGGCCTTGTTAGCTTGGAGCTTTCAGTCCATGAAGAGTCAGCCAATAGGACTGCTCTCCATCCTAGCATGACATTCAATTGCTTTAGCTGCATGGTAGGCGGGGGGGAATAACACACAGCATGTTTGGCTACTGTAAACGTCAACCAATGTCTGCGACAAATCCCTCCATAGCTGCCTGTTTTACAGAAAATACGTGAGCACTCGGCTAGCTGTTTCAGGGAACTTTATGACAGCTTGGCTTGTGATTTACGACCAACTTACAGATGACTGGTTGTGGAACTTTTGTTTTTGTTTGTGTTTTTATTTTTTTCCCCCCGTAGCTCACATGTTTGAAGTTAGCAAAGTTGTGTGATGAAAAAATGAGGAAACACACGTTTGCTCCACAACCTCCTAATAGTGGGCTTGCAGCAGCTCCGTTTGCTCCACTGCTCAGGCACCTAAGCACACATAGAGAATACAGTATGGTAGATTGACATCAAATGCCTTGTTGAAATCCTCCACTGGATGTCTGCTCACCAGCTCAAAACTCAATATCAAAATGATTGAGCAACTCTTTTACTTTTTGTTGAAAAAAAACCTGCCCTCTGTCAGACCTCTCCACTGCTATTAACACGTTTTTACTTCACAATATCCACCAAATCAGACTCTCACCTCACCAGGGAGTCTGCCAGACTCTTTGTACAAGCCGTACACATCTTGTGTCTGGACTACTACAACTCTCAACCTCCAAAAGCAGCCTCTACACTCCTTCAGGGACTTCTGTTGCCCTTCTCACCTTCACACTCCACAAATTTGTCCAGTGTCACCCCTTCCCACTCTTCCTCCTCAGGCCACCTGGGGCTGCTTCTATCAAAATCAAAACCCCACGCACAAGGCTGAGAGGGGATCAGCATGTTTCTCCAACTCCAGAGGGGAGTCCACCCCCTTCCCGTGTATTTAAAAATAATCTTTTTAAGTCATGCCTCACATCATCCTCTTCCTGTGACTGAATCTGATTCAGTCAGTCTGATTCTTGAATAACACTCCAAAATAAATCCTTCATGTTTTATCAAATTGTAGCTTGAGTTGTAGCTCTATCCTCATCATTATTCACTTACACAATTGTTCTGTGGTCTCAGGAATGTTTTTAGGAGATGTTAAAGGTCCAGTGGGAAAGATTTACAGGTTTTTTTTTGGCAGAATATGGCAGAAATGTATTGTAATATTCATAAGTATCTTTTCATTGGTGTATAATTACCTGAAAATCATTGTGTTCGTGTTACCTTAAACTGAGACGTTTATATCTACAGAGGGCATGCATCCTCTTCTACGGAGGCCGCCATGTCGCACTACAGTGGCCTGGAAAGGACAAATGAAACACCGGCTCTAGATATAGGCTTGCGCATTTCTCGTGAGTTTTGCAGCCACTCCTATACTTTTGAAGGGGAAAGTGACATGAGTTGGCTGCAATCTGCAAGCTTACCACTGGATGCCTAATACAAAAAATAAATATTTTGTGATATATTTTATTATTTTTAATGGAATAGTTCCAAATTTTAGGAAATATGTTTTAAAAAAACACCCTCGAGCACCTCCACCTCCTAAATTTTACCAGTGTGTGTTTTTTTATGTGTACAAAAAAACAACCAAACAAACAAACAAAACAAAGGAACAAGTTGCAAAGTCAGCCTAGTCTGCTGGTTAGCTTCATATTTAGCGATCTCTAACTCACCTAAGCAGTGTTTTGACTTTACAGACACAGCTTCAATGTTTCGCTTCAGTCTCATCATTCTCAACATTACAGACAAAAAACTTAGCACTGAGCTGGTGAACATAGTATAACATAGCATCTAACAGCCAAGGCATTTTTCTCAGGAGTTGGTGAAGACCAAAATAGAGCTAAAAGGAGGATGAATATTGGACTTAAATTCATCAGTGGACAGTATTCTCATCAAATTTCATCATCAAATTTTATTTATATAGCGCCAATTCACAACAAAGTTGTCTCAAGACACTTTACATATAGAGTAGGTCTAGACCACACTCTATAATCATATTTACATCCGACAATTGAAACAATCCCCACATGAGCAAGCACTTTGGCGACAGTGGCGAGGAAAAACTTCCTTTTAACAGGCAGAAACCTCGGACAGATCCAAGACACATGGTGGGCGGCGACCTGACGGCACCGGTCGGATTTGAGAGGGAAAAGGAGAAGGGGAAGAAAGAGGGGAGGTGGGATGGCTCACTGAATGTAGGCTATGGATATAGGTCTGTCACTGGCTGCCTATTCCTCTGTGCTTCCATTATCTCTGTGTTACTGTTTTCAAAGTCCCTGTCACTAGAGAAAACAACAACAACTCCGAGATAGCAATGCTGGAAATAATAAGTTACCCCAACCTGGTCACTAACAGTGAAACATACTAGCAGCTGTTGCTGTATCTTTTGTTTTGCAGGGAAGTTGCCATTTTAGTGCCAGGGCTCACCTCCCAACATACAAATGTTCTACCAAAACAAGTTCCCCTGAGACAACTGTGATTGGTCTCAAGAAATGTGTCCAGTGTGGACACAGTGCTGTGGAGATAGGTCTGGCTATGTGAGACAGTGGTGGACACAAATAAGCCTCCAACTGAATGCTAACATTGCTCTGTGTCTGCTGGATGTGTAAACAAGCGACTTTCACCATCACTTGTAACAATACATCAGTTTTGTGTTTTCAGCTTGTTGCACCGCCTGCAAGTAGCCAAGAAAATCAATAAATGCAGGTTTAAGTTTAGACCTTTATTCTCCTTTTCTTGGCTTGCTGGTTATTTTTTGTCACTGTGGGAATTCAAGCCTACTTCTGCCTTTACTGGACTAACAGTTATAGACAATGAAGAGACATGTCTGGCTTCACTGTTACCTAGAAAACAAGATTGCACTGATGATATTAGAGACTGAGTGGGTAAATAGAAGATAAGAGGGCTGATGATGAGGATGTGGCCTGAGCTGTGCTTACGTTATCCTCAATCTGCAGGGATAAACCTCATGCAAATCTGGATTGGATTAGACTGAAGCACGGGGAGCCTAATTAGGAGAGGTTTACTGCTGCCGGCATTAGTTTAATACCGAAAGAGAAAATTTCGAAAAGTAAAAACGGAAGGTGGATGCATCAAGGGTTGAATAGAAAGAGTGGATGAGGAAATGTGAAAACTAACAAACATGCAGGCAGAGCAAGAATGGGAATAAACAGTGAAGATGTCTGATCTGAGGAGAAGACAAAGGAATGTGAAAAGATGGCGGAAAAGGTAGATTGATAGACATGATTGCACGACGGGGGTTTCAGAAACGGAGCAGGAGAGAGTTCTCAGAAACACCAGATTGAGCTGCAAATCACAGTCAACCCAGAAATGATTCCCGGACCACGGAGAGAGCCTGTTGCTATGGAAACGTCATCATCGCAGGCACTGCTTTAATCCGTGGAAGCCTGTTAAGTTAACATGAGGCTCAGGCAGCCACCTTATGCTTCTGTACTCACAACACAAAGCTGTGCCAGCATTGTAGCCGCTTGCTGCCGACAAGATTTATTTACAAATGTTTTGCTATTAGACGGCAGGATTAGCTGCTCTCTGTGTGCTGCTTCTTTTAATTTCTTTTGCTTATGTGTTGGTTAAAGGCGAAATCTGTAATGTATTTACTGTAATACATCATAAAATGACCATGATATGTCATCAGAGAGTAAGGAAACGCGCTGAATTTAAATACTCATTGCCACAGTGTCCTCCTTGAAATTTGTATTCCAGCCGGATATTGTGTTTTTGTTTGCCAGTTTTACATTAATTAGATTTCAAATTAATGCAAAATGTTTGCCGAATGAGTAAGTGTCTGTCTGTGAGTCGTAACAAATCATTAATAATCTTGTAGAAGGAGCAGATGTTTATAATGGTTAAATTGAGCAATATTTTAATGGAATCTGAATTTATTTTTCAGGATAACATGCTTAGCTTTACACCGTCAGACTGACAGTTGAGTTATAACAGCTGACCAACTTATGGTGTAGGATTCATCTTGATTTTATTGGCAAGTCACAATGCTGCGCACGTCTTGCACACCTGCAGTGTTCCTGCAGCCTGCCTGAGTGTCCTCGAGTCTGGGGTCTGAGTCTCCAACCATAGAGCGTATATTAAAAATGATTTCAACCTATTTAATATACAGTCTATGATATTGTGAGGGTTTAACTGGTTGCTGAACTTTGATTTTGCTGACGTGAAATATATGGCAAGTGAAATGCCAAACCTGCAAGGGACAAAAAAGGTAGACAAGTGGAAATATTTGAGAAAGAACAAGACTAAAAGCTGGGAGATGTGTGTGATACTCTACACAATCAATGCCAGCTGGGAAACGGAGCAACCAGAGAATAAGGCTCCACTGTTGACAGTCTAAATGGATGAGGAGTCTGCATCTGGGCATTAATGCCTCGGAGGCTCACTGTCTCTCAGTCAGAGCAGTCAGTCAGTCAGTTATACAACCGGCTCAGCCATGACAGGGGGGTGTATTGTTTTGGATTTGCTTCTCAAATCAGATATCTGTCGGTTTGCTTCAATAATCCTGTGATGTAGGCAGCATTAATGTATTCAGCCACCGCAGAGGACAAGAGAGGAGATCCTAAGCCTGTGTGCTAAATTATAACAGTGCCATAAAACAGGATACAGTGAAAGCAGGGGGGTTGAGTACAAGCACCTCTTTCAGTAGTCTATGAATAAGCTGTATTCCGCTGCTGTACTGTACTGATGGATAGTGTAGGTGAATAAAGGCTGGGGGATATGAAGAGAATAGAGTGTGACATCCAGGTCGGGCTCCAGGCGGCCTGCTAGGAACAGACAGCTGTGACATATGAGTGTGTGTGGGGTGCTGACACACAGTCCAGCATTAGGTGCAAGCAGAGAGTGTGATGGATGGAGCAGGGAGAGATAGCCATGCAGGCTTCAGCCTACATCGCCAAAAGTATTCGTCTTAGCAGGTGACCTAAAGTGTAATATTAAAAATGTATTCGGGGAGAGCAGGTACAAAAGAATTGGGGGGACGGTTGCTTGTAACATAGACGTGAGGAACACGCTACACAAAGTACATCCTGTCAGTGTCCACAGCTGAAAATCAGCCAAAGTTTTGCCAGAGTTACAGTAGAAAAACTGGTTTTCTATTTGTAAACTTTTTTTCAGGTAATGGCTATATGTCGAAGATTGCATCTATATCATTTTTAGATCGATGCATTGGCCAAGTATCAGTGAAGGTTTGTTTTATCATGCTAGCCTATCTACGGTGCTTGCCAGGTTAGACAAGAGCGGGATGAAAGTATATGGTGTTACTTTTGGCATGCTGTTAGCACTACATACTTCTGAGTGGAATAATTGTTTATATTTGTATAAAATCATAGAAAAATCATTTTGAAGCAATGTATATTAAACAGAAGCCTAGACGATGGTTCTTTGAATAGTAAATATATTTGTTAACAAAACTACTGGTCCTCTTAAACATAGTTTATTGTGATGAATATTTTCAGATACCACAGATTATTAGAGTTGAAATCACATCTCCTAAAACTACATACTATACCATTAAAGATGTTTTTCTGTGATGATTGTATTTGCTCAGAACGCTCAGGGGCAGGATCAGTGAGGCCAACAGAGGTCTCACTAATCCAGATGTGTATCCTGGAGGCTGTCAGGCTGTTTTATGTGAGGGACAGTCCCTAAGAGATGATTATGTACTTAGGTGAGTTTGACGCATTGAACCAGTTTCATACAAATGCAACATTTAACATAATGAAATTATTTGAGTGTAACATAGCCTGCTTGGAGGGCTAACTAAAGCATTAATGAACATTATATGCCAGAAATATTGAGCACTTACTTGATTTGTGGTTGATATATCCAACCATTACTTTTGTCCCAACCATAGACATAATTAAAGATGGACGCCGTGGTTCCACTTCATCACATCATCATTTAGAGCACAGAATACCTCAAGATTTGTTACAGAGCAAGACCAACAGTTCTGCACCACTCTAATAATTTAGACTGACTCTCGGGTTATGTTGAGCAAGTAGAGCGGAGCGATTTGGGATTTGAGACTGCGAGTGAAAAGCAGAATGATGGGCAGAAACAGATAGAGCAAACAGTTTTAAAAGAGTGAAGTAGTGAGGATGCTATAGCATACATCTCATTTTCTATTTTTCCCCAGATGTAGACACCACCAAGGACCCCTGTCAAAAGGTTAAGTGCAGCCGACACAAGGTGTGTATCGCCCAGGGCTACCAGAGAGCTGTGTGCGTCAACCGCAAAAAACTTGAACACAGGTGAGTGTGTGTGTGCGCAGCCCCTGGGCAAGAACAGACTAATTCCCAAAACACACAGACACATAGTCAAAAATCTCAACACAAACAAGTGTACACTTATTGGCTTGTGTTGGTCTGGAATGAGTGGTAATAATAAAGCTTGTTTGTGCACCAGTGCAGTACGACAGCCTGCTGTTTAATGATAAGCTAATACATTCAGACAACATGGCGGAGGGCTGTTGGCTTCATGTCCAGGTCGTTGCTGCTGTGTCTGTACTCTGAATTAGCTCAGAGGTTGCTGTCTCAGCTGGACTTTGTGAGGCTGAAGTGTTTGTGTGTCCTCTGTCCTGCAGACTGAAGCAGCCTGCTCTCAGGTCTCCTGATGGAAACTGTCAGCCCTGTCCCATCTCCTCCACGGGGCCTGTGTGCGGATCAGACGGACACAACTACGCCTCAAAGGTGCACTGAAGCAAATATATAACCAGCTGGATTAAACACTGAAAGTTTTGTTTTGCACATTTGAAGAGTTTGTCTGAACATAGAGCATGATTTGCATACATTTGCAATATCGTGATATACACTCAGTTGCCAGTTTATTAGGAACACTGATGCAGCCTAATACAGCAGCCCTGCAGATCTTTCCCTCATGAAGGATATGATGTCCAGTTTTTGTTGAGACTGTTTTACAGAGATGCTTCGACTTGATTCATCTTAATGATAGCTAATTGTGGGGGCTGCAGTATGTGGTATTGTTGAATTATGTTGAATCATACTAAAAAGAATTATTATGTCCTACCCATTTATATCAGTGAGTGTAGAGTAAACACCCTCATCCTCCAGAATTACCACACAGTTGAATCATCACCCCAATAAAACAGTTTCAACAAAAACATGATAACCTTCATGAAGATAGGGTCAATGTTGTTATATTCAGGGCTGCGACAAATGATTATTTTCATTGACAGTTAATCTGACAATTATCTCATGATTAATTGTTTATAAAATGTCAAAGAGTTGTTGACATGTTCATTACAATTTCCCAGCGCCCAAACGGACATCTTCACATTGCGTCTTTTGTCCAGCCAACAGGGCAAAACCCAAAGACTCTTCATTTACTGCCATAAATGATAAAGAAATGCTGTGAATCTTGACAAGTTAGCTGCTTGTATGTGTGTATGTGTTTAAAACTCTTTATGCAGGAGGAAAGAGACCGAGGCAGTGATGGTTGGTTTCTATTCTTCATTAAGTCCCAACCTCAAAACCTGCGTGCTGTTATTGGTTGGAGGCTACACATCCCTGCCAAACAGACTGAAACCCAGAAATGTCTAAAACACAGCAAAATATGAGAAAACAAGAGAAATCAGGCAGAGAGCAGGGTCTCTGCTGATACAGATACCACCAACACTTCTAGTGGGTCATAAGTGTCTTTTTAGGAAAATGCTGCACAGTATACCTTTGAACTCACAGAAAAATATATTTTCTTGAGCTAGTGTAGTGTAATGTGCATTTCTCTGAAAAGTGACAGTAGAAATAATGACTAGGTGTAGGTGAGGGCGGGTATAATTGGCAGTGGAGGTGTACAGCATCCCCCACAACAAAGAAGTGAAAATGATGCTCATGTTCGTGTGGATTCAGCAGCACATATGTTCTGTGTGCATAATGTACAGTATGTTGTGTCTGTAAGAATTGCTAAAATAGTCTTAACACCTATTAGTGATGTAGGTTATACTAACAGACACGTGTTAAAAAAATATGATACAGTACATATGCATAACAATATGTGCATCTATCATGTGCTGGTACATTTATTCGCAGCTTTGACTTTGTGTTATATACGTGCTAACATAAGGTACTATGCATTGTGGGGTAAATAGTGCCATACACCTTGCACATTCAGAGCTGAGCGGTGTGAAGAGCCTCTCAGGGGGAAAAAACGAGACAAAGAGCCATGATATATGGCCTCAGAAGGACCAATTGGTGGCTTGTGGTGACAGAATCCCGTGTGTTTATTGATTTATGCTTTGTCTTGTGGATCACTATTCCTGACCTTGTGTGCATGCAGAGGTGGGAAAGCACATTCAGGAGCAAGTCTCAGATTTGAATTAAAGCATACAGTCGGTCACCTCATGAATATTTGATCTGTGTTGCAGCAATAACTCATTTTACTTCACCTTTTTGTCCCCTTGTCGTTGTTGTGGGTGTATGTGTGTGTTAATGCATGTCTGTGTGTGTTTGTATTGTAGTGCAAGCTGGAACAGCAGGCGTGTCTCACAGGGAAGGATCTTACCCTGAAGTGTTCAGGTCTGTGTCCTTGTCCAACTCCTGCCCCAATGTCCAAGGAGAATAAACATGGTAAGATCAAACACACACTTACACACACAACTATGACAATAACCAAATATATTTTATATGATATTCACTTGTAATCACAATGCTTCCCATCTGTCTTTCTTATTCTGTATCTCTTTCTCCCACACACACTAAGTGTGAACCCTAATTCCAAAAAAGTTGGGATGCTGTGTAACATGCAAATAAAAACAGTTTTAAAAATTTGCAACATGTTAAAAAAAAAAAAACACCATCTGTGATGGCGTGGGGGTGTGTTAGCGCCCATGGCGCCCGTGGGTAACTGTCACTTCTGTGAAAGCCCCATTAATGTTCAAAGGTACATACGGTTTTTTAAGCAACGTATACTTCCATCCAGATGACACCTTTTTTCAGGACGTCCCTGCTTATTTCAGAGACATTCTGCACCTGTTACAACAACGTGGCTTTGTATTAAGAGTGCAGCTACTAGACTGACCTGCCTGCAGTCTAGACCTGTCTCCTGCTGAAAATATGTGGTACATTGTGAAGCACAAAATGGGACAAAGGAGACCCCAGATTGTTGACCAAATGAAGTTGTGCATCAAGCAAGAATGGGAAAGAATGTCCGTTGTTATTTATGATTATCGTCAAAAGAAAAGGTGTTTTACAACAGTGGTAAACATGCACCTGTCCCAACGATTTTGGATCATGTTGCTGACATCAAATTCAGAAGGGGTGTATTTTTCACAAAAAACAATAAAGTTTATCAGTTTGAGCATTAAATATCTTGTCTTTGTACTGTATTCAATTGAATATACTGCAAGTTAACACATCTCAACTTTTTTGGAATTTGGGTTTGTACAACAATCATCAGAACAACATGACAACAAGTTCAACAAATATCATATTCTTCCTCTCTGTTTGGCCTCTGCAGAGAGTTGTACCGGACAGGATCTGGCTGACCTTGGGGAGCGTCTGAGAGACTGGTTTCAGCTACTGCAGACTAATGCCAAGCAGAACAACAATACCAAGCCCGGGGCCAGAAGCACTGTAGTCAGCACCACATCAGGTTAGAGCTGCTATTTAATGAGTCCCGACTGCATTAAGAGGGAGTTACAATACTTAAGTTACAGGCAGTATAACTATAAAAAATCTCTAAACAAGTTGTTGTGTCTTTTATTATATCTCAGTATAGATGATGGTTGTTGTTGCCCTGGAGCTACTGCCACCGTGAAAAATACAGGAGGGGTCTCCAGGCGTCCAAGAGTCTGTGATTGACATTTGAGACCCCCTTAAAACCTCAGCAGAAAAATCTTGCAAAAAGAATTTGTCACTTGCAATTGTCAGTAAAAATGCATTTTAGAAGCTTATAGTGTCCAGTATTTATGATTCAAAACATTTATTCACAAATATTAATACAGAAAAAATTGTTGTTTCTGGTAAGGTCTTTCTCCATGGGTGGCTGTAAAGGGCCCGAAATCCAAATGTTGTGTAGTTTAGAAAACCTAATGTGTTACCCCATATAAGCTGAAAAACAGTGGGTTATTTCTATTTCAACTTCACGGTTACACTCAGTTGAAAATACCAAACCCAGTACGCATTAGCACAGGAAACAATGTAATAAACTTCTAAAAAGCTGAATCAGAGAAACAATGAAAATGTAGCAGAGATACCTAGAGTCATAACCTTTGGGAGTCACTATCAGGATTTGATTAATTCAGTGAAATAACATTTAGAAAGTTTAGTGTTGCACAATTAAATAATTTTATCACCATTCAAGTTAAATCATAAGTTAGCTGCTTGGCCAGAGGAAGTCTCCACTAAAGCTGGATTCATGCTCCTCTGAGCAGTTCTCGTAGGAATGCAGCGCTGTATCCAGTTCTTCTTCCATGAGAGGGGAACCCTGTCATGAATATTTCCACACTTGCTACCGCCACAGTTCTTACAGTAGTGCAATTTTACATTCGACAACTCTGGACGTGTAATGTCGCAAAAACCTATTGGCACCTCCAAAATAAATAGCTGGTGGCCTTTCACATGGCAATTTCTGGCTCAAGATGTAGCAGCCATGTAATTTTAGTATCCAATGACTGCAGTTGTAAAAGCAAAAAGAAATAAAATAAAAAATAAAAATCCTCACAAATTTAGATTTGTGGTTCTGCTGGTGCTGCTTCATGTAGAGGAATCTAGTATTCAATCTTGCAACCAATTGCTGGACATCAAACACATTTGAAAATAGTTACAGAGGCGAGAAACTCTAACACTTTTGGGTGGATGAATCAAGATAGCGGTGCATCACACACAGGACCATGCTGTGCTTCAAAGCAACAGGAAGTGAGCCTCGGGATCTGGTCGGCCACAAGTTAATGCCTGATAAAGCACCAGGTTTTAACCAGGCTGTAAAGTCTGAAGTGTGAAATTCATGTAATAGGTTGATAATGATAATGTCAAACGCTGTTTTCTTAGAAGAAGCCATTTTCTGTTGAAATCGGTAACACAAAGTAATGAATAATACGGTGCTTGGAAACAGTAGATATTTCTGAGCACACTGGCAAGGTTTCATTCTCCATTTGTGCAGCTGTCCCCTGATAAAAATGAATGTTTGTTTGTCTTTGTGTTTGCAGTGCTGGACAGGAGCCTGGTGGCCAGCTGTAAGGACTCCATAGGCTGGATGTTTTCCAAGCTGGACACCAATAGCGACCTGTACCTGGACCAGGCTGAGCTGGCTGCCATCAACCTGGACAAGTACGAGGTCTGCATCCGGCCCTTCTTCAACTCCTGCGATTCCTACAGGGATGGCAAGGTCTCCACCGCCGAGTGGTGCCTCTGCTTTTGGAGAGAGAGTGAGTATTCTGGGAAGGATGTGAGGTTTGTGTCCACAGGCAAAGACACACACATTCACATGCCTGTGTGTTGACATATTCCCCTCGGTGCATGCATTCAAACTTCCTCAGCTGCCCTCGGGTGTAGCCACCTCTGTGTTGTGTGCTGGTCCGTCACTATTTGTCTTCCTACTCATCCTCCTTTTCCCCAGTGGGGTGAAACGGTCACCGCAAGGAGCTAAAAACATCCCCACTGCTTGTTGACAGCCTGGTTCTCCCACAGCTCTCAGAGATTGCGCCTGTCAGCCAGCCAGCCAAGCAGAAACGAGGTCTAAGTCCCAAGCTCAGACAGTTTTTGGGGAAAGGAAATACAGGAGAATTGATTCTAAAATTTGCAAGAGGTCATTAGAAAAGGCCAGCTATGTTTACATGGACCCTAATATTCCACAGAACACCTTAATCAGAAGAGACTGTCCTGATCCGTCCTGATCAGAAAGAATTTTCAGTCAGCTTGATAGGATGGTGTAAACCTTTGGGAATCTGTTCAAAAGGAAAATAATAACCAAGTAAATGTTTATTTCAATAGTTTCTCTATATATTTTTCCTTTACATGTTTGCTCCACATGGGGGTAGGTGACTTACCACAAATGAATTTGCAGCAGGGAAAGAAACATGAAAGTAGCAAAACGGAACTGGTCTGTGGTAGATGCAACTTTTCTGTTAGAAACCTTTAATAATTTAAAGTTGCTAATAGGATACGATGTGTCTCCATCTTGAAATTTACAGAGTGGAAACACTTGTTCTTCGTGTACTGACAGCTGGCGAGAGCAACATCATGACCCGTCCCACTGTGATTCTAATTATAATAAAATAAGATTAAAAAATACAAATAAAAATTGAAATAAAGAAATAAAATAGAATTGGCTTGTACTCTTTGTTCATTTGGGTCATTTGGTTTGGTTAGGTTTGGCATGAGGAGTGTGATTGGGTAAGGTTAGGATAAGAATATCAGGCAAAGCCAATCAGAGGCAAAGTAGGGCTAGTCATGCCTTCACCATCCTGGAGAAAAAAATATCACAAACTGGAACCACTTCTTCTTCTGTTATATTTCTGGCAGATTAGATTAGATTACAGCAGGTTTGCACATATCGAAAAAATTGTATTTTGATTAATGCTTTGGCATGTATGTTAACACATGTTCTATCTTTGAAATTGATTGTTGATTGTTTTTGTTCTGTCTAACCATGCTGAGGCATGTGCTTTGTTCTTTTATTTTTCTCCTTTAAAAATTATTTTCTGTTCTTTTCAGAGCCACCCTGCCTGGCCGAACTTGAGAGAATCCAAGTACTAGACGGTGGCAAGAGAAAGTTTGGTATGTATCTGACTTCTCATAAGAGCATTTCAAACCAATTGGATGTTTCTTTCCTGTTTGAGGGTTTTCATGGAGCAGATGACAAGCAGGAGGCGGGGATTAGTCCCTGATCAGTCTTGTGGATTAGAACTTGATACTGACAGACGGCAAAGGAAAGCAGCCATCAGTATGTCTTGCATGTATGTGAGAGTGGATGAGTGTGTGTGTGTGTGTGTGTGTGTGTGTACTTGGACATGCGTGCGTGCACGCATGTGCGCACTGCAGATTTTGGCTGACTGACTGGGCTCTGAGTCAGGACTCTCCAAGGACACAGAGCAGCAAGGAGGGGGCAGTTTGCCAGCTCAACACTCAGATGTTCCCTTGAAAGACTGGACGATCAGTTCTGGTTTTTGTTCTTTATTTACATTGTTCCAAATTAGACTCTAAAACATTTAACGTCACCTGAAGAATATGATGAAAAATAGCCCTCAAGGTGAAGTTTTGCCTCAGTCACAATTGCAACTACAGTATGTTTTCCACAGGCTGCATTTCATATTCATCGTTATGGTACTGAAATTGAAAACTTTCCAATCTTGTGTCCTCCCTTATCCCATGATGATTAGCTAGCCTTCCCCCACATACACCCCTACACCACCCCAATATGCTGCAATATGCTGACCTAATACTTATTCACCCCCATCTTGTTTCTTGAACATATTTGTATTCATGGAATATGGAATTGGCTGCCACATATACTGCATGCATTACATTCTCACTTGGGCTCGATGCCATGTGTGATGAGGTGTGATTCATGGGGTTTGGAGAGATTATGCAGAATGTAGGGTCTTGTAGGGTGCATGCGGCAGCTTCACCATCCCTGACTTATTTGTTTGTGTTTGTGCGTGTGAATGCCAGGTCGATTCATCCCCAGCTGCGATGAGGACGGCTACTACAGGAAGCAGCAGTGTGACAGGGGAGAGTGTTGGTGTGTTGACCAAAATGGAGGAGAAGTGGCAGGATCCAGGATTCGTGGCAAGCCAGATTGCGGTAAGTTATGAGTTGAAATAAAAAGAAATACAATACTTCTTCTGTGCTCACAAAAAGTTTATTTCTCTCAAATTCTGTTCATAAATTTGTTGAAATCCATGTTAGTGAGCTTCTCCACTTCTCTTGTGCAAAGATAATCCATCCACATGACAGGTGTATCTTATAGAGATGCTGATTAAATAACGTGATTGTGACACAGGTGTGACTTGGACTGGTCCCAATAAAAGGCTACTCTAAAATGAGACTCCCTAAAAACTGGTATTTCACCCAAGGACAGTACCTTATGTCCTGCATCACACAAAGTGTTGTGCGCTTGATGCACATTATTTGCTCACCATGGGTCATCACTTTGGATAAGCTAGCAAAACATAAAACATAAAAAGTTGTTTATACATAGATACACTTAGATTTTCACTCCTTTTACTGCTGGCATGGCTGCAATCACAACCATATTTCCCTGCAGATTTTCAAACGGCTTTTACCTGACTATTGAGAAATTCTCAATCTGACCATCATAACATTGCACTGGAAATGAATTATGTCCAACAACACAAGTCTACTCAGAGTGGGGGTCTGTATTCTGATATCAATGCAATTTATTATCTTGCATCAATAGACAAACTTACAAGGCAATTTCCAAGTATGAGAATCACTCTTCATGCCTTAATCTAACCAACACAACCAACAAAGGCAACGAGTTCTACTCAATCAGAGGCAGAATAGGACAGGTCATGACTTTGCCCTCCAGGGAAAAAAAATGTATCTGTAGCTCTGTATGAAACAGCCATAGTTCAGTGCCTTATAAATGTCTTTTTTCAAGATAAAACATTTTATAAAAACATTTTAGTGTGGCCTTTTATTGTGACCAGTCGAAGGCAGACTTGTGCTATGATTATGCTGTTTCATCAGCATCTTTATATGTCACACCTGTCAGGTGAATGTAAAGCTTAGTTTAGTTTGGCTTAAGGAGAAGCACTTACTAACACAGATTTTAACAAAATTTGAGCAACATAGACATAGGAGAAGTCTGAGATTTTTTAATTTCAGCTCATGAAAAATGGGAGCAAAAACAAAAGTATTGCCTTTTTATTTTTGTTGTGTGTATTTGCGTAGAATTTGAACTTCAAACCTGTATCTAGCAAGACAAAAAACCCTCAAAATGTCTGCTGCTGATTGGTCCACTTCTCCACCGCACCCCCACATGTATTGTGCACAAGGCTTCCTTTATGTTAAAGGACTGAGGCCCACTGCAACATAACTCACTGCAGGGACCAGTGCCACATTCATGTGTCCAGAGTCATTTGCATTCTAAAGCGCTGCTTGTCGCTGTGAGAAAAGTCTTTCAAGATAAATGAGGACTGGTTGGACTGAACCTGCGCCTGATAAGAATGGGTCCCCTGGCAAGGTTTAGAAATAGCTATTAAAATCCAGACAAAGTCAAACACATGCCCCCTTTTCTTTGGCATTGCAGTCAACGTTTTTAAATTGATTTCAGTATTTCTCATTGGTATAGAAGGGACTCAATCAACGTTGAGAGGAAGACATACTGAACAGAATTCATTACAGTATACAAGATGGCAGCAGTGGATAATTTAATCTCCCTTTGCCCTGCATGTCTTCCCTCCGTCTCTCTACAGATGATGAAATGGTGTATTCAGGTGATTTTGGCAGCGGGGTTGGATGGGAGGATGAGGAGGAAAAAGAAGCTGAGGAAACTGCAGAGGAGGCCGAAGAGGAAGAGGGAGAGGTGGGAGAGGTGGATGATGGGGGCTATATCTGGTAAACGTGTAGTCCAACCTCTCCACAGGAGCATCTTGGCGGTCCCAAACACACACACACACACAAACACACACAGATCCTACAAAGAGATGGACGCGGTGAAGCTCTCACACTCAGAACAACACTGGCGAGGGAGAGGGTTGCACGGGTTGGGAGAGGGAAGATGCAGATGTTATGGGAGTATTTAATGTTACAGGATGTTCTTAAAGTGGGCAGGGGGAGGGGAAATATCACTATTAAGAAAATGATGGGTCTGGAGTCAAGAATTTTGTCCCCCCATACTTGTGAATCTTTGTTCTCTTCTGTTGTATGTCCTTTGAACCATCTTTGAGCAGTTTTTAGCTGATGCATAATGGAGACTTTAAGCAGCTGCAGGTGCTTGTCATGTGCTTGCATAAAAAATGGAGAAAGATTGGGTGCATTTCAATGATCTAAATTGGCCTCTTTCATCTTTTCTCGCTGCAGATTAACAAAATTTAGATAACCAGTTTTGGTTTCAGGCAGGAATCAGGCGATAAAAGAGAGGAAGCCACATTAGAGTATTGAAAAGCGCCCTCTTACTTTACCCTTTTCATGTCATACGCTTCGGCTCATATGTGACAGTAGTGCTCTGTCTCATTCATGACTTATTAAAGAAAAAAAGTTTCTCACGCATCACTCTTTAGCTTGTATATAATGTGTGTATCAGAAGACAGATTGTCACCTATTAGTCCCGTTATCAATGCCTTGAAAGACTGGCAGAATATACTGTTCAGTTGACAAGTGTATCGTATCATAATGTGGATCAATTATTGTGTTTATTAAAAAAAAATAAAATAAACTGGTCTATGTGGCCCAGCTGGCCACCATACATCTGAGTCTGTGCTTTTGTTCTCTCTTGTCAGATTTTATTACTGTCATGATCAACGAGCAGTGATGTTGTGCGGTGCCTCGATGTATAGGCCATTATCTTAAGAGATGACCAAAATTATTACCTGAGGAGGAAAGTAATGTATGCATTGACAAACCATCTAATTATTTTTATGGCAGTGTGGCTCTATGTAAAGTTGAGCTATTTGCTGGTTCATCAGTCAGCCACTTCATTCTAGACTGAAATATTTCAACAAGAAATTATAGATTGTTATGAAAGTTGGTGCATTCATACCTAGTGTCCACAGGATGAAGCCTGCTGACTTTTATTTCTTGTAACATACTGACCAACATGTATATGCCAATATGTTTGTCATGAGCAGGAACTATCATATAAAATCCATGCCGAAATATCGGTCGGATTCTATTAACCATATCTTCCATTATCGCTATCCCTCCCTGAGCAAAAATCTTAATTAGGTCAGAGTTTTGTGCATAGAAATAAAATGTATGTGTATGTCTTTCTCAGTGGTTTCTTCATGGTTTTACACAGGTTCTTAAAATCTTGTTTTTGTCACAGGTAAAATCTACTTGTTGGGTGATAAAAATGAATTTTTGGATTTGGCGATTATAATTTGGTAAACTACTCTACGCAGATTTCAGCCATCAGCATAAGAAAAGTTTTAAAATAAGTTACACTGTTGTCTGGAAACTTGAGTCTTCAGGAAAAAAAACGTGATACTTGGACCATCTTTTAAAATTTCCATTTCAAAGACATATTCTATATCTCTGTGTCCTCCGAGGGGAAGATCTCATTGTCAGCTCACTTCTACTCTCGCCTTACCTCATTCTGCAGTGGAGTGTAGCTTATAGCTCTGGGAAACCAGCAGAAATGAGATACAGACTCAGGTCTGCATATCAGCACTTCTAACAGCACAATGCCTATAGAAAAGGCTCTCCTCAGCCTCCCCGGGACATTGCTCCTGCCTCTCCACTGTGAACTAGTCAGTCTGGGAACAGTGAAATAGAAACCTTACAGTATGTTACAGTGTATGCACCATGCACATCCTTGGCAGTCCTGGCCAAGAACGCTTGTCTTAGCATTGTAAAAACTGACAGTAACCAATCCTCTGAAATGTCATTTCTCAGTTTCACGTTTCAGTGATAATGGAAATCAGTGGCAGTAATGTCCCAGTGGGTGAAACCTTAAATGTGTTAGCTGTGAGTGGCTATGCTTGCCAACAGATGTCTGAATACCTGATACCGACAGCAAGTCTTCTGGCTACCCAAAGGGACCAATCATTTTCAGCAACCTGTCAGCCTATTATGCTGAATATTCCTCCTGCCTGGTGAAAACAAGCCATATGTGACAGAACCAGGTGTAAATCCAAACACATATATAACTCAAACATAGATGTAAAATGTGAAACCTGATGCCCTCTTTTGCTTGGTTACTTTATATAGGGAGAAATGTGGCAAATTAATTGTGCTTTATTCAGCCTTTGAGCTTTAATTATGTTCCTTTGATATTTTTGTTGTCATAATGTGAGCAATTTGTGATGACTATATACAGAAATATACCCAGAGCTCACCAAAAATCTCACCAGAATAAACTATTTTATTAATTTAGTTAAATTACAGTACAATAAAACAATCTCCACAGGTATTAAAGTAACTTTAACTTGGCTGTTAAGCAGTATTTTAAATATTTCATATTGTTTACTGCATGATTCTGGTATCAACATTAAGAATTCATGATTCTTGTTTTAGTTGCATTTACTGCTTCACATTTGTGACCTTTCTGCCTGTGTTTGTAACAAGCTGAGTATGAAATATAGAGTTATACAGAATTTTTTTTTTTAAATACACATATCGGGGTGGATGTTTAGCTCAGTTGGTAGAGCGTCTGCCCCATGTACTGAGGCTGTTAGTCCTCTGCAGCAGTCGCTGGTTCGATTCCCACCTTTGGCTCTTTGCTGCATGTCATCCCCTCTCTCTCTGCCTCATTTCCTGTCATATCTTCAGCTACACTATCTAGTAAAGGCACAAATGGCCAAAAAAAACCAAAACTTTAAAAATACATATATCAACTTATCAAATGTGATTTTGCATATAATCCATATTGATTCAACCATTCTCTTTTTTTCTAGTATATCTCAAGGTGCTGTTATAGTTTGCTTTGTGTACTCTGTAGCCTCCACACCCTTCGGACTTTTTCTTCTCTGGTGTCCAACATACTGAAAACACTGACATCCCTTGTCTGGTGAAATTGCTGCAGCAGTCCCTGGAAAACAGTCACTGGAATGCTGAAGTTGAGGTGCGGGTAAGTCACTTTGGCAGCCAAGTCCCTTGTGTTGCTGGAAACGATACCTGCAAAACAGCAAATAATCATTATGTTCTCTAAATTACAAATACAGCAGTGCAGACAGAGCAATCTGACCTGTATAGGTGCCTTTCCGCCACACATGTGCTGCATTGTTACAGTGAAGATTTTCTGTGGTCATCATGTGCCCCCCACTGATCAAAAAGAGTACATGATCTTGAGGGTTTCTTACCCAGCAGCTCTCCGGAGCGTCTCTGCACCACAGCACCACCGCTGGTCCCTGCTTGTACTGCACATGTGGTCTGAAGCATGACAGGCTGGCCGTTCAAATTAATGGCTTTGGAGAGGACGCCACAGGTCAGAGATGGACCACAGCTGCGACCCAGCCCACCATATCCCACCACGACTACAGAATCACCTGTAGGCAGAGAAACCAAGATGAATATCAATATTATAACAGTTTTATTAGTGCAAATGAACAGAAGAAAGATGTTACTTGAAGAAAACAACTCTACAGTCTCAACTAAACATGACTGAACTCAAACCTGGGTTGAAACTCTGAGCCAATCGAGGAACCACAGCCTCTGTGATGGAGTCTCTCAGCTGCACCAAAGCCAAATCATAGGGTGAAGATGCTTTAGTGGAAAACAGCACATCCCCAACAATATCAGAGGGACTGTGAAACAGATATAAACAAAACAAACAGTGAACATTACATATTATGTACTGTTTGTGCCAAATTTGTATCAGTAATATTACAGCTTGCTAAAAGGCCCTGGACTCACACAGGTGTTTAATTATAGACCTTTTTCTCAGCAGCTATATTGGTATGAAATAATAGGGTAAACACAGGTGCTCCCAATGATACTAATTAAGGTCCTGCTTCATTTAGTGTAGCAGAGCCAACATGCACAACAGCAGCTCCCTGACTGTGTTTGACCTGAATGGAATTGAACCTTAATTAGCATCATTTGTAACACCTGTGTTTACCCTGTTTCATATCAATATGGATTAAATGTCTGCTCAAGTTGAAGTAACTTGCTGGTAATTAAACACGAGGGCACCAAACCCCATGTACTAATAAGAATGTTAAAGATATAAAAGAAAACATACTGACCACACACCTATAACACATATATAACACACATATAGCGCAGAACCACATATTTCAGGAAAGATGCACGGATGAACTGTGCTACTTTCTTATGTCAACAGGGTGCAGTCCTAACAGGTGCAAGAAAACTTGCAGGAGACTGAGGGAGACGCCAATTAAACACAGTCATAAAGTGCTGCAGGAATGAGACCTACAACCTGGAAATTAGTATTTTTGCACATCTGGAAGTCAGTGAGTTTTCTGAATGGGCTTTTGGTTGCCTGAAATAAGGTCTGTGGTTAACACAAACTTAGGAGACTGTTGCGTTTTGTTGTAGAACATAAAATTTAAAAAAAAATGCATCAAGCTTTTATGTGTCTTAAAAAAGGCAGCTGCTAACAATTGCCTAAAGGAGACTTCTGTGAAAAAAGTGTTAACATATTTATGGATAAATTTTCCCCTTGAATCCCTCCTGAACAGAAAAGGATGTGGTTGGGGAGGATGTGGTTGGGGAGTACCTGAACCATCCACACTTAAAGAGGGTCACCTGTCCATGTGATGGAACTGCAGGGTGACATACACATACATCAATTTAATTATCCAATTTGATTTTGCATTTAATTCACACTGATTTAAACATCCATCCTTCAAGTGGCTAAATGATACTTTACAGCTTGTCTGGGACATTAAACATCATCAGAGCCAGCACAACACAGTAACTCATTTACTCACTGGCCTGTTGTGTTTATACTATATATTTTATAGTTAAGGTCACACTAGAGGGCCATCCACACTAAGAACAGTAACTATAAATATATTGTTCTCAAGAAGATAGTGGAGTTCACACCACAACTATAAGTTTCTGTTTCAGTCAGACAACACCATTCTCCTGAGTTATGATGATTTTTAAAACAATATATCTATCGTTATTGTTAAAGTTATTCTTGGTGTGGATCGCCCCTTTAGAGGAAAGGATTTTGCAGAAGAGATGAAAGCGCATGAAACCAAATTCTAAGTTGTTAGCTTTTTACGTATGAAGATTGGATTTACGCTTCAAAAATCATAAAGGTGGAGTGCCCCTATAGCTCAGTTGATAGAGCGTGCACTTCATGTACTGAGGCTGTCAGTCCTCTGCAGCGGGTGCTGGTTTGACTCCCACCTGCGGCCCATTTGCTGCGTGTCATCCCCTCTCTCTCTCTCTCTCTCTCTCTCTCTCTCTCTCTCTACCCCCTTTCCTGTCATATCTTCAGCTATCACTATCAATAATAAAGGCAAAAGCCAAAAAAATCTTTTAAAAAAACATAAAGGTGGTGTTTATTTGTGAAGATTACCTTGCTGAACCAAAACGTGTAAAAATCACAAACTTGCTCGCCACAGACCTTATTTTCTGCAGTAATCCTAAATCCAATGGAACAATGCATTTGGCTTTTTATGGAGAGAACAAGAGTGATGGTATCTTCCAGGTTGGCCAACCAAAAACACAATATTGGCAGTTCATCCAATCTCCTGGACTATCAAATAACATGTTTTTTTGTCAAGCGATTCACTCAGACCAATACACTTTCCTCAGTAACCTTTGGTTCTAGTGTTCCAGTTTCAGAGCTGCATGGTGGCACACCAACATTGCTTACATGGACACTTAAAATCAAATAGGGCCATTGTTATTAGTATTAGTTCCACATATGCTTTTCCTGAAATAAATGGTCAAAATGTTTTCTGTGAAAAAGGTCTATTAACATCTTTTGATGTGTTTTTGGATGAATTTTCCCCTCAAATCCCTCCTCTTCTTCAATCTCTTGCACAGAAAAGGGTGTGGTTGGGGAGTACCTAACACACTTAACAGGGTTAAGACAATGAGTGCGCTGTCACCTATCGCTGTGATGGAACTTCAGGGTGACCTTCGACTTCCCATTGACAACATGCCGGCACGTCACAACCAGCTTAGAGGTGATAACAACCCCTGAGCCCCAGAGCTGTCCACTGTCCACCAGGCACACAGTGGGGTATTTAACAGTGTTTGACTCCTGGGCTGTGGTGGCCATGTGGAGGTCTGCCTCTCCAGGATGGAGCCAAACATCTCGGAGTGGGTCTTGAATGCTCATGCAATGGATGATGTTCCTGAAGATGGAGTGGACGGAGCAGACAAGAGTGAGACCTATCCACTCATTCGCCTTCCAACCAAAGGGAGACACAATCAGTCCAATGAGGTGCACATTGTCTGCGCCTTCCACCACAAACAATCCTCCGCCCTCGGTGCCTGGTAAGCAGCGGGCATCAGTGAGGATGACAGCGTTGTCCTCTCCAGTGACATTACTGATGATACCACTACTGAGGGTACTGCTGAAGAGATCCATGCAGAGGGAACCAAAGGGTGATCCACA
>JAJHUR010090863.1:1155-66571 GCA_027495735.1 Lutjanus campechanus
CAAAATTATCATGAATTTGAGGAATCCAGGACAAACAGTGGATGGTTTTACTCTGCCAGTTTCCTGCATAACTTTATCCAGGTCAATTCTGCCCCCTATCCACTTCATACACACTGAGCGGTGAACTGTTTTTGTGATACAGAAGAACACTCAATATTGAGGGCAACAGCCAGCACAAAACACACTGGAGGCTTCAGTAATATGTTCACGTATTTGATCAGCATTTCTAAGAAACTCTTGTTTCTCTCTGCAGCACCAGTGAATGTTGTAGTTCACCTTTTATGTCTTTAAAGAGATTATTTAATATTTTAGAAACAAAGAAAATCCAACACATGAAGCACAGGGAGTCTGCAGGTAAATGTCACACAAATGATTAAGCTCTTGTTGCAGTCCATGTCACATATTAAACTATTCCTCAAAGTCCTTTATTCTAAAATGACCCATTTGTTTCGAGTTCATCATAGGTAGGTAGGTAAAAATGTGTGTCATTGCAAGGTGATGAAAATGGTTTTGTATTATCAATCTGTAGCCCAGAGCTCCTGCTCCACATTTAGGGTAGTAGAGTGAATAAATGTGGATGGAAGTGTAGGTCAATAATAAAAAAAAATAAGGCTGTGCCTGTGGGATGAGGGGAATATTTTGATAGTTCCTTTTCTTAGACACTGATTGTAGATCACAGATATCACTTTGACAAGGTTTTACTGTAAAGTTCTTGCTTG
Source organism: Lutjanus campechanus (assembly GCA_027495735.1). Classification (NCBI taxonomy): domain Eukaryota; kingdom Metazoa; phylum Chordata; class Actinopteri; order Lutjaniformes; family Lutjanidae; genus Lutjanus; species Lutjanus campechanus. The sequence goes on from JAJHUR010090863.1 coordinate 1,875, forward strand.
GTGATGAACTTTTCTTATGGCTCATGAAGAGATTTCACAAATGACACCAGAGGCCATCATACACAGTAAAACCAGCTCTTCCTTCAGCATCTTTCATAACTGATATGACAAAATATCTTCTATACCTCCCCAGTCAAAAGACGTTTTAAGATTTAAGTTTTAAGATTCATAGTGTGCAAAAGCTTTAAAGTGATACTCCACTTTACATGATAACCCACTCAATATGTACTCACCACTATGCCGATGTGATGATAGGTGCAGATCTTGAGTTCACAAAACAATCCTGGAGTTTTAGGAGAAACAGGGTAGCAGCCTCATCCAGTACAATGGCAGTGAACGGTGGCCACGGATAAAACGTTAAAAAAAAGCACACAAAACAAACACATAACGTCTCCATCCTGCTTGTGTGGTGTAATCCAAGTGTCCGCAAGCCGCGACATTAAAAATTAACTGCAAAAGACACCATTTACGCCATGTTTTTAGCTGAAATGTCAGCTGTAGCATGTAGCCGGTAGGATGTAAACATGGCGTCGATTGAGGTTTTTAACGTTTTATCCGTGGTCACCGTTCACTGCCATTGTACTGGATGAGGCTGCTAGCCTGTTTTCTGCTGAAACTCCAGGATTGTTTTGTGAACTGAAGATCTGCACCTATCATCACATCGGCATAGTGGTGAGTACATATTGAGTGGGTTATCATGTAAAGTGGAATATCCTTTTAAAAGCTTCTCAGGGCTGAACAAGGCCTCATAAATATTACCACCAACATACTCTTCTGTTACTTTTTTCAGATCAGATCATTCCCCAATCAGAATTCACTGTAGTCAATGGATATATGAATTATTAACTAGTCTGACAGTAATTTCACTGCAGAAGAGCTCATTTGGCTGACAACACGGGTCTTGTTTCTGCTGTTTGAATACTGGCAACTTTGATGTTTTATTTCTCTGGAGAGATATAAAGCTGTTTCCTTCCATCTGATTTTATTTGGGCTGTAATCTTCACAGTTTTATTGCCCTCCTGACTGAGAATGGTTTATTTTAACAGGCTTCGGTCTGTGAGTTAATGTTAATGAACTGTGTGGGGACATTGTTTGCTCTTGTGCATATTTCAGTCACAGCCAGTAACAAGCTTTTGTCATGTTTTAACACTTAGAGATTAAACTTTTTTGATGGTGCAAAGGGCCAGAAATGTTATAACAGAAAAAATAATTACAGTTCCTCTTTCAAATAGAACATATTTCTATATTTCACAGTATGAAAGTCGTACTATGCAGCATTTTCCGAAAAACAAAAAAACTATTTGTAGACTATAGACAACATATAAATATAATCCCTGGGCCATGAGCCTTTTATGTTAACAGACCACCTTAATGAGTGAGTTTTAACCACTTTATACTGAAAACTGGAATCTGTAGTGAATATTTAGTGAGCATTATATGATTTTAAAGTTCACCAGGTTTCTTGCAAAACAGACATGGTTAAATTCTTGCTGTTTATTTGGGCAGATTACAGTGACAGTACAGTAAAAAGTCACCCTCTGCAACTGGGTTTCCCTGCTGGTTGAGCTGAACCAGCCCTTGTAGTTTGGCTGACCTGGAAAAATGGCTTTGATGAGCATACCGGCTAGCTGACAGTTGTCTCACCTTCTTTCTTCACTCTTCTTACACTCCTTGTACTCGTTATATTGCTTCATTTTGCCACCATGTCTGGAATCTCCTGCATTCGTTGTCGGTTTTCCGCTTTGTTGGTGATAGCAACACCTAGCATTCACAACAGAAACTAGTTTAATATAGTCAGCGAGCTAACCATATACTTTATTTTAAAGTAAAAAATGTAAATGTAAAATAACTCACTGACCATATGATTTAACGTGTCAGGCTGTAAGTCACCTTACACCATCAGCTGCAGTTGTGGCACCTCTAGGGTAAATCAATATGACATTGGATTGATTTGTGGATTTAAACGTTGCATTAAAGCCTTTTTTTTTTTTTTACAGTAAATGCCTTTCTGGAGTCTAGGTTTTTGTCTGTTCTGACTTTATGACTAAACCTGGTCTCTAGAGTGCTTTTGAGAGGCTGGCAAAGCAGAGGTGAGAGGTCACTTATGGAATGGGTGTGAGTGAAAGAAATGAGATAAAGAGGTGCAGCCAGTCTGAAAGGACAAAGAGACTGAAAAATTAAAATGCGTGTCTGAGACTTGAATGACTCTCATAATTCAGTGAATAGAAAGAAGAGGCTGGCAAAAGAATGAAGGGGGAATTAAATTAATTTAATACATATATGATGGTCCATCCAGGAATCTGTCCTTTTCACTTTGCTTGTCTGCACTGATGATAAACCCAAAAGTTTGCAGAGTGCTGAACAGAAAGTGGTAGTGAGTCACAAGTAAAAAATAAATCATTCTAAGTCTACAACAAAATAGGTCAACGTAATCTTTATCAATTGAGATTTCCAGAATAATTTGGGATCCACTTTAATTGTGTCATAACCCAAAAGGTCCTAAACACCTATTTGAATATGAGCTTTATTAAACCAATTTTAATTTTACATCTCATCAGTCCTTTATCACTCTCCCTTGGTCAAACTAAGAAGGTCTGCTCCTCACAGCATGACCAGTATCTGACCTATCTGAGTATTTTTTCAGGTTCAAGCTTCAGCTGTTGAGTTTCCCTTAGTGATGCTCTTCATGCAGCATTTTATGGAATCGTTTCTATTAAATTTACTCTCATCTTCCTTACGTGGAAGATTTTTCATAGTGTGTTTAATTTACCAGTCTTAGCCTCTGAGGATCTTGAGACCTGTGTTACAATATTAGCAATAAGATCTACTTAAGGTTTTATTGAAAAGCTGATCACATCTGCTGATGTCTGACTGTGGAACCCAAAGCCACATTGGAGAAGAGATTTGGCGCATAAAATGGTCACCATAGACTCATGACCCACCAGGTAAAATTGCTTCTGCCTTTCGCTGTTTAATTAAGATTTGACATACTTGAACAATCTCACCAGTAAGGGCTTAAAGAAATCATTTATATTATTTCTTTAACAAAGCAAAGAAAAACACTGTTTATGTGGGAGGGGCTGGAGGAAGTTGCATAATGTGCTTTAGGGTGATACATAATTTGTTTAGCCTACAAATTTAAATTTGAAACTGATATTTGCACTTGATACTGAAGTCATTTTCATCTTTACTCAAATTTCCCATGAAGTGGCCGGCGGAGTGTTTATTGCTTACGTGTTTCCTGTAAAATAGGCAACTAGGGTAGGACTTGTCATTGACATTGACTGGTGTTTACAGCAGCACTGAGCACTACGCCCCCTGCCATGCAACTAAAGTGGTCCATGGATGTAGGAGGCCAGTTTGATGGTGGCAACAGGCTACAGTACTGATGTGTTTTTCTTGTAGAGTTCAGCTTCTGGCGCTCCATTGTCACAGCTAACAGCCGTTAGCTATGTTACTTTAGCAACAAGTAAATCTTATCTTTCCGTCAGGAGATTCCATAAATGACCTCGTTACCAGCGATGTACATTAGTAGGCTGCTGGGTCCGCTTCTGCTGCCTGCTAACAGTAGCTAAACTTTAATGACAAGTAAGCTGCCAAAGCAATCTGTCCATCAGGAAACTCTGATGGAATCAGGAGACTGTAATTGAGTCACTGAGAGTTGAAGCTGAGCAGCTACAGGGCATCAGAGGGGAAGCGAGAAAATATTTTCTTTTAAAAATATAATCCTGTTTCACCCTAATCAGTGAATGAAGTTGTAAAGTTGTACTTTAGTACAGTGAGGCTCAGACCCCAGAAACACTGCAGCCTGCACCAGTGAATCGATGTATTCTCCTTCCATTCTCAGACAGCGTCAGAAGCGAGAAAGTGTTTCATTGGACACTTTAGTGTACGCCCCCAAGTGTAGAATGAGTGCAATACATATGTGCTAAAAAAAAACAACAACCCTAAACATTGATTTTTCTTTCATGTGAGCTTAACCAAAAACATGCACATAAACAAACAAACAAACACAAACAAACCTCTGTTGAGGACTGGATCCTTCTAGGTTGCACTGTTTTTCTTGAAACTATCCTTGAACTTGAGCAAAGAATTCCCTGCTGACCTCTTCTTTGTCTTTTCTCCTCCTCACAAATGGAGCTGGAAACAGTGAAGTGTAGATTAAACAAAAACCTCACTTTGAAGGAATACAATGACCAAACACTGGTGTGGGGGATTGAATAATGCAAATCATCTCAATATGGTGAAAATATTTCAGCCCAAATTGTTACAAACTCAACAAAAGTGAGTGTTTTGCAGAGATGATATCATTCCTTTTAACCCAGGAAAACAGTCCCTATCCCAAAATAACATGACCTTTCGTCCTGCCTCGAGCAGGAGAAAAGACTTCCCAGTGTCTTTGTCGGCTGTGGAGGCATCTCTCTGAGGAGCTCCACATTCCTAATCTCTGTGTGCCTCCTTTCAGAAACTCTCAGATTTTGCTCCAAGCTGCTTCGCTTGCTTTTGTAGTGGCACAATGATCTGGGCTATGTTACTCTGCACTGGCTTGGAGAATGGATTAATATGGAGCATTGACAGCCTATTCTGGCCCTGCTGGTATCTATTTATGAGAAGGGAATTACTCCCTTATTAACCATCTAGCTTGACTGCAGTACAGTGGAAATTATGACCATTGATGTCGTCTCTCCTTTCAAAATGAACACAGTTCCCTGTAGATGTTTTATTCTTTTCTCTTTCATTAGAAAGGATACGCCACCACAACACAGTGTTTGTAGAGCATTTGTTCATTTCATTGCTAGTTACAAATGATAGAGTACATGAAAAGCAATCTCAGACATTAGTCTTCCACTCTTATTTCTTTGTCTTAATCTCACAGTAGCTCAGACAGCAACAGAGAAAGAAAAGAAATTATATCCAAAGCCAAATAACTGAGCATTAGCTCACAAATAAATACTGAATTAAAATGTAACAGGTCTTGAATTTTAGATGCATGCCAAGCCATCTAACTGAAGAACATAATAAGATAATGGCAGCAATCACAACTGTTGCTTCCAGGAAACCTGGAAACTACACAGCACAGTTTCCCAGTAAGATGCTTAAATGTCCCTCATTATCTCTCATGATAACTCAGATTTAGGGGGGGTTATTACTTGTTTTTCAATAAGCAGCTGCTTGGTTAAGAGAAACGCCTCTGTGGCAGGAGCTGCAGCCTGTCACAGTCCAGTTTTTTATGTCAGGGACTAAGAAATCTAGACAGCTTGTCATTCGGAGCTTCTCACTGGGCTCCTATTTTTACTGCAGTCACAGAAAAGACTTGGCATGGTCTTCTTTTGTTTAGTGTATGCATGATAGTTGGACTCAGGACTCAAATCAACATTTGATAACTTGTGTAAAACTTACATTGGGAATAATATTACATATTTGTTACACCTCTAAAATAGCTGTGGCGACAGAGACTTTTTATACACAATCCATGTTTGACAGTTTGAGTGCATTCATACAATTTAAAAAAAGGAGGATGGCTCTCAGATGCCAGAATTCAGTGCTGAATGTGTCTGAAAGGGCGTCATTGCACACATGAGAAAATGTTTCATGAACCTTGGACTGCACTGAAACAATGGAACTCAATCACTGGTTTAATAATTCAAAACAACAGGAGTCATTGTAGAGATTCAAGGTTTTTGCAGGACACTAGCAACATGGGGATGTAGACTGCTGTTCATCTTTGCTATAGCTATAGATGTAGAGCTATAGGATAATATAATTAGGATATAGGATATTTAAAGAAAGGCAATCAAGGCACTCCAAAAAATTTAATAGTAGCAATGAGGAAGAAAAAGATTAAAAAGCCTTTATTATAGTGGCTAAATCATTTAAAATGCCACTACAAGCCTTTGTCGCGGCTTTAAATTATATAAATAAAGCATCTTTCATCTGCCCTATAAAGATAAATCATATTGGCCAAGGGAGCAAGAGCCACTGGGGAATCGCACAAAGCCGACTTTTCTTTTCACATTGATCTCTGCTTGTCTGTCGGCAGGTCTGTCACTGTCCATCTGTCCTCTCTGTCTGATTTTAGAGTGCACAACTGTATTGTGGAGCCGAGGAGGATCCTGGGGCTATTGACAATTTTCTTATTTCTTTCCTCAAACGTATTCTTATTTCTTATGTAAAGTTACACTGTTGCACTTCTTGTCAGTGTAAATGTTTGCTATTAAAAAAAGCAGAAATCCATCCCAATACGTTGTTGAAGCTTTTATGTGAGGACAACGATAGATGCATTTAGTGACACATGAACATGGCTTGTCCACTTCCCAGAGGAATCTCTGACTGAAAACACTTCTGTGTCCCCCCGTGGATCAGTTGTTTGTTAGTCCATGAGTACAACCCTGCCTTATTTCATGTTCAAAACATTTTGCAACTTTTTTATGTCATTGCTGTAGGATCAAGATCTTTCACACACCAGGACATTGCTGTGGCCCTCTGTCTGACTGAATTAGGTTATTGTGCTGATTTAATTTCCAGAGGGAACCACCCTGGTGGTGGGAAACATCATTTGCTAATTAACAAGAATGTCTCCTGGCGTTTTCAAGAAAATGACAGTGCTCCCAGAGGCTTATTACAACCGAAGTTCTGATAGAAAGCACGAGTGTAAACAGGCGTAATCCGCAGAAACAAGCCCAGAATGGATTGAATTCTCCAACATGTGCGAAAAGTAGCAAAGAGATCCAAATGTCAATTTGGGATTCAGTTGCTGTGTTGTTCTGAACAGATGAGCTGCCTGCCTCCACGCCTCCATGGTTCTGGTGATTTTGTTTTGCAGGTGGTAAATTCCTGCGCGGAGTTTATGGTTAGTAGCTGTATCACTACAAAAGAAGAGGTTCCTGTGGTTGAAGTGGTTCAGGAATGTTTACTTTTTTCCTACAAACATATTGAATGTTAATCCCAAAGCAAGGCTATACTACCAAACACGTAAACAGAGCAAAGCTTTTGTTTCTGATAGCAAAAACTTCCTCCTATAATTTTCTGCTTTGCTTTCTGTGATTAATGTGCTTTTTTACTGCTATTGTACTTTTATTTAATCATGCACTTCACTTGTCCACAAGAGACAAACCTCAGCCTCTCCATGGAGTCTGACTATCTCCACGAGGCATTAGCACTTGGCTGAATCGATTCAGCTCCTTTATTTATCCAGGCCATGACAGATACACATGAATTTAACATTTCAGACAAGAGTGGCAGTGACTTGAAGAAACGCCTCTCAGTGGTACATCTGTAGTAAAACGCCCATCCCAACGCTTAATTGAATGAGTGTAAAATGTGAGTTTGTAGCCCGCTACATTATTGTGTAAAAAGCACTTTAACAATCTGCACAACATGAACTGCTGTATGTTAAATTGTAGTTTTTTTCCCCTCTTTACTGATATTTATTCCTGCAGAAATATGGACCTACAACATTTTTAAATGCACAAATAAATTGTCTTAGACCTGCAATGTGAGCATTTTTTTCTAAATCAGTCGATGTTGATAACACTAAATATCAAGGCCAAGATTATTTCTCTAAACGTGCTGTTAAACACAAACATGTCACTGTTGCTGCATGTTGCTGCCAAGCAGAACAACTTAATTATCAGCCTAGTTTCACGTTAATAAATGACCACTGAGAGATGGTTTCATGGGAATTAACTGCGGCAAGTCAACCAGCTCAAGTTATATAATCACAACTATCAAGGACGAATAAAGAAAGGGCTTTACAAAAGTCTGGAGAGGACACAGAGGTATTAAAAATAATTTTAATGTAGACAGTATAATGACACATCACTTTATACAGCTGGAGCACACTAAAACAGAAAGTCCCATAAACTGTATCAAACCAAAGAGGTCCTTTTGGCTGCACTTATGTGCTCTTCTATGTTGTTATGATACCATCTGGTGTGGTTTTAGGGGGCAGCTAATAGAACCAGCTAGAATCCGAATTTAAAAAAGGAAAACAACAACTAAAGAGTATTCGTAAGCACCAAAAATGCTACAGACAACTTACCTCAGTAGAAATTTGTTTCTTTGTTTTTGTGATTATATGCATCTTCTTTCATGTTTTTTGCTCCTGGCACTAAACCCAACCATCAGCCAAATGTTTGTTTTCTTTGCAGTTAAAAGGAAAGAGGTAAATCAGTTGAACAAACCAATTACAAAATGCTAAAAACTGTTGTAGCTTTCCTGACATTATTTAACATTCCAACTGGTAAACAAATCCACTAACATTGTGCTACAGTTGCTCATTGCCATTGATGGCTATTTCCTTTGTACAAGATAGGCTACACTTGGATGGTATATCTAATACATCAAAATAAGTTGACATCGTCAGCTATCTTGCAGAAACCTTGTATCACAGTAAAAGGCAGCCATAGAGGTTTTCCACACTTGGAAAAATGTTTCATGAACCTTGGACTGCACTGAAACAATGGAACTCAGTCACTGCTTTAACTGTACTTTCATGTAATTCAGAACAACTGGAGTCATTGTAGAGATTCAAGGTTTTTGCAGGACACTGGCAACATGGGGATTATAGTATATTTCTGCACAAACAATGCATGGAAAACATTTAAATGTTCAGTAGTTTTCAAGGATAACTGGAGGGTGTGAGCTGTCAGATACAGAGGTGGTGAATATATTTAACAGGGCATCTTAAACCAAAGTAACTTTGTATTGCACATAAAGACGGATAACAACATTCATTAGAGCAATTAGGTAATCAGATGCATATTCTGATAATGAGCTAACAGTGATGCAAAGAATTGATAACCATCATAATGACCTGTATTATTAGACCTGTGATCACAGGTGCTTTGCTTTAAATTTCACCAAAATATAACATTGCTGCTGTGTTCTCACAACTGGATGTTGCAAAGCCAACAGGTGTCAAACACATTTATGTTTTAACTGGCAGTATTAGACCGTGTGTGTAAATATGGTGTACTGTAGCTTGATAACAGTGGTTTCAGTAACTTTGAGGAAAAAAAATCATACAATTTGCAATCACAAAACAAGAACATTCATTGCTTGTCACTATACAATATTGTTTGTGTAAATAGAAATCTCATCTGAATTAATAAATTGAGTTTGAATAGTGTGAATAACAGATTTCATATAACAGTGAAACACTGAAACGGTTGAGTAATTGTGTGAAAGGACAGTTCGGTGCACTGGATACAAATTGTGCGTACAGTTTGGTTGGAAGTCTGTAAGAATATTAACAGTTACGCTTTGGACTTGAGAATACACAAATACACCTTTTATACCAGCAGTTCCTTCTTCACACTTGTGTATCAGCTACAAGTGCAGCCTTGTCATCTGTTGCTTGAAATAGTCAACAGCATGAGTAAGACTTGCAGGCAGGCGTGAGCATCTTTTTATGTTGCTTGGCTTGGAAATCGGCGCAACAAATGATCAATTGCACCAGAAAACCTTGTTTATGAAAAACGCTTTGCCAAGTGTGGAATTAATTCCAGCACCCTAATGTTCTTTTTCAGTACATTTCTGATCCATTTGGCCGAGATAAGAAGTGATGACCAATATTTAAACATCTTTTAAATAGTAGTTTAAGAACTAAAATTCCACAACAGTAGTTAAATATTGCTGTTTACATGTTTTCTAATTGACCCATTTCTTTGAATAGTACAAAGCAAAAAAAAAAAAACCTACTTAGCTTCACAACGTGTTTTCATTCATTCTGACAGAAAGCTTGTCAACTGTTAACCAACACTGGAAGCATCAACTGTTACTGTACCACTGAATTTCAGACTGTCCAGACCAGATAAATTTAACAAATGTGAGTTTCAGAATTAATTTGTAATAAAATCTGATAGTTTTAGCAATGAAACAAACTCTTAGCCACCAGCTGCACTCTAAACAGGACCTCTGTTGGGGGCATAATGGATTACTCAGAATAAGACTCGTCACCATTCTAAAACTGGGGCTTCATCTACAGTATATTCTAGGATAGTCACACACATGCTGGTACTGATGAGAGGCACTATTACACCAATACAACACTGGTTCAATACTCTGCAGCTACTTCTCCTACTAATCATAGAAATATATGTACCTGTGGGATGTCTGTTGGCAGTGACATGGTTCGGATGCATTTGGAAGGTTTCCTTCAAAATGAGACATCTACCACTTCAAAAAGTGACACCACATTCACAAAATTCAAATTGACTTTTTAATGGATTTTAAGTCATTTATAGGTCAACAGTAACACTTTCACAGACTGATTGCTCTATATATATATTTTTTTTTAGAAATACTGAATGATAAACTTAAGCTTATGAATCTCTCCCAAAATGTGTACAGCATTTTTGAAACAAACCTGAAAAACTTACTTTTAGACAACATTTATGTCAGTTAAGTCTGTTTCTTAAATTAATACAGTTCTTACTTAAACCAGTGATAGTCACGGCCATCGAAATTGTGTCTTACTGACTGAATTTGCGTGTGAATGTTTTTTTACGTTTGACTTTGAATGACGATACATATGTAAGTAATGTTTTGGATTTAGATGACTGTTGAGAGCTTCGGGTGTAATTCCTTTGTAGATGATTATCAAGTTGTAGTCTAAAATGTGCGGTGAGCTTTCAAAACATCAGTTATGCTCATTTAACTTTAACGTGTTCTTCCTGATTAACTTGCAACGTGCAATATACTGAGAACTACTAGATCTTTCATTTCAAACAAATAAATAACACAGCTAGGTCATTTTCTCTGCATTTGATCACCTACCTAGCAGTGTAGCGGTGCCAAACATTTTTCAAATTGTCCAAGGCATTTCATCAAAACCCAATTACCCACAGGCTACTTGACCTTGATTAGATAAATATTTCGGGTTTCCTGATTTAAACGATGATTTAATAGAAATTATATAATTAAGGTCCACTGATACCTCAGTAAATATTGACGACAGTGTCATTGTACAGTGACAACTGTATGTGTGACACTTTTTATATAAGATATGCAACTTTTATGTTTTGTTTTAGCAGTTGGATTATATGAATGTCAATGACATGTTCATCACTGTGCCCTCCTGAGGCATGGCGTCTTGAATGCTGCCCATCAAATGCACAACTGCACATATTAGAGTCCATGCTGATTTCTTACAACACCACCACAGTCAGCGGCTACTGTCTTTCTTTAATGCAGACTCCTTTTAAGCCTGATGTTTTGACAGTCCCTCATACTGTCACCTCTGTCTTGCTGTTGGTGACAAAGTATGGCTGTGGAGGAATGTAGCGAGTGGTGTGCAGCTCCTTCTCTATGATACAGAGTTTCTTTGGGCCATAGCTCTGTCGGAGCCCGAGCGTGTCCTTGCTCTCCCAGGATCTTAGCACTCCTGGGCTGGCAGCAGTGCTGGAGCTGTAGGACAGTGACTGGGAGCTGCGGCTCTTGGGGCTTTTGTACTTGTGTCCGTTCTGCTTTGCAGATAGCTGTCTGGGTGGGCTGTAAGGATTACTCGGCTCTGGCTCCATATCCATATCCACAGCTTCCATGGGAAGGCTGCCCTTGGTTGTCATCTCAATCACTTGTCGCCGGTTGCTGTAGAAGCTGTCATTAGCTTTCTCTGCTAACAAATGCAGATAAACAACATGATAGTTCTTGTCATTTTTCCCTTCATTAGCCATTGCATTGTGTCCTGAGTGCACAACTAGACAGGCAGCTAAAAATAGACCTAAACTTAAATTGTTGTTGCTGAAGCATAAAAAAGAGAGAGGGGGAAGAGAGTCAAGTCGTTCAACATCATCAGGCTTCACACTACTGACTAATTAAAATATACATTTACTGGATGTAAAACTTACATTGATCTCTGAAGTCACACAAAGAATATTTGTGATTTGAGGTTTAAGCCAGTGTTGGCTTTACAATACAGGCATATGTTCCCTTAACTCCCTTGATTACTTTAAAGGACCAGTGTGTAAAATTTAGTGGCATGTAATGGTGAGCTTGCTGATTGCAAACACCTCGTCTCACCCTCCCCTTCCAAGCATGTAGGAGAACCTACGGTGACCGCAAAACTCATGCAAAATGCAAAAGGCCATATCTAGAGCCAGCGTTTAGTTTATCTCTTCTGGGCTACTGTAGAAACATGGTAGTGCAACACGCAAACCTCTGTAAGAGAACACGAGCCCTTTGTAAACATAAACGGCTCATTTTAAGGTAACAAACACACGACAAATCCTAACCCTAACCATAATTACAGTCATGTTTAGTTTCCTTGATAGAAATGATAGATAATGTTATATTTGTGTCTTTACAACAAGAAGCTCTGCCCTTTACTGCCTTGTCTTTAGCATCTCTTTAGGAGAGCTGGATCAGCTCGACTCACGCTCTGTCTTTGCCCATTTTTGGATTAGCCAGGTGTTAGCTGATTCAGACTCTGCCTACCAGCCTACATCAGTCTAATATTTTTTGAGCTCATGTTTTCATGCCTTTCTTCATCATCCATGATATGAAAACACCAGAACTGTCAGAGGAGAAAAGGTGCGCACCCTGCAGCACACTATAAACTCTCTCTCCTACCAGGCCCCCAGGACGGCGGAGTCATGTTCCGCCCTACTCTGACATGCCTTTTCCATCCTGGGAAAAAAATATCGCTGCCAAGTCTTCCACACCGTAGTCAGCTGGTCTCCACATCTCTCATCCTTCTCTACTTCAATCACAGTTTGTTAATTTCAGGCATGCTGCATTTGTGAAAGGGGACATTCAAGATTGTCCAGACCTGAGGGCAGTTTATGTTTTTACAGTAGACCAGAACAGACAAACCAAACTATCGCTATAGATACAGCCTTTCACGAGTTTCTTCTCTCCTACCAGAGCATGACACGAGGTGTTTGCAATCTGCAAGCTCACTATTAAATGCCACCTAACCCTATTCAGTAACTTGTGATGACATGACCCCCATCCCCTGTGGCTCTTACGCCCCCATGGTGCACAGTAATGCACTGTGGTGTAAAATGATAATAGTGTTAGTGGGAGTCAGGAAGGCTCACATGCTTCCTAATAGACCACTGCACAGTGCATCCTGACTTTTGACATTTGTCTTGTCATAATCATCTGCTGTAATTTGCTCTAAGCAACCACTGTATGGTGTGACTTTATGTCTCCAATCAGGTGAGCCTGTGCGAACCAAGATCCAGCATCAGGTTTTCTGCTAACATTTCAGACTTTTTTAATGAAATGTCTCGCAGATAACCTTTATTGTGGTCTCTTCATCGGCAGCGGTCTTTGTCTGCATTCCAGAGCATGCTTCATGGTGCAGGAAAGAGATGTAGTGATAAGCAGCATATTCCAGCATATCCTACTACCAGCCACATCAGTGCTGGTTGATGAACACGTACAGTATATTAGGACCACAGAGGCTTTCATGCTCACCGTGTACAGTATAGTTGCACCTCATCACTACGACCCACCTCATTTGAGTTTTGATTGCTCCTGATTGTCTCCTGTCCCCAGTCTCATTAGCTACGATTTGCTCTATTTTTATTTTCTCTAATGATCAGTTTGTTTGACGGCGCTTCAGTGGATTAGCAGCGGAGAAGCTTCAGCTGCTCGTGTGAATCACAAAGAGTGAGCAGTGTTATGTGATTGGACGTTCCACACGTATGCTGATAGCTGTCATCGCTTCCAGAGCCACGTCTGTCAAACACACCTAATTGATTCGGGTAGAATCTATAAAAAGACTTGTGTTTTGTGGTGCTAAATAGCATCAAATACAGACCTACAAATATACCATACTTTGACTCTGAGTATTTCTTTTTTTCCCTCTTTATATAAGACTGTTTGTTCTTTGAAATGCTACTGTGAACCAGTTATTTTTGCAACAGAAAACAATATGAAAAGTGGTGGAATATCAATTACTTATCACACAGCTGAATTCTTATTTTCAACTTTAACAGACAAGTCGAAATGTAAATATTGATGATACATTCTCTAGGACTTAATGTTGCAAAGTGACTTCTCAGTTTTTGCATATAGATAAAATTATTGGGTTTGCAGCATGGACAGATGAACCATTCGTTACCATTGTAGTTAATAAAACGGCTACTTTGTGCCAAATAAAACACAACCATTTTCTTGCCTGTCTATATGTTCACCACTCCACTGTAACATATAGACTGTCAACATCACCCATTGGTTCAGCTTATTATTTTAAAGCCAATTCAAACACTTTAGGCAGTCATACACACAAAACACATACTTTCCCCAAATGTACATAAAAAGGTAAAGGATCCAACTAGTTTTATTTAATGCTTTGCAGGAATGTATTTTGATTTTCATACTACAAGACGAATGAAAAAATCGTTTGGCATCGTCTTGCTGAGTGGTACTATTTTGGTATTTGCTATAATTTATTGTTTCGGATACTGTTTGTCCAGGCACTGAGTGCAGACATTCCAAAATTAGCACATGAGAAGAACGGCAAACTTGCTTCTATAAATAAACGTTCAGTTCCCCTCTCTGTTGGCATTGATGGACTGTGGATTAACTGACAAGGAGTCCTGTAAACTGGAGATTCAAACCAACCAGGTTATTATTTAAAGAAAAATACACTGTTAAAGTACATATCTGATAGCATGTGTATTGTAAACTGGATTCTTGTTCTATTTGAAGTACATAAGAAAACCACATTGTCTTACATCAGCTTTTTGTCTGTTGAGACAAACAATGTTTAACACCAAATTAACCACATTTAATATGACTGCTGTTACATAAAACATTTCATTCTTCAACATTTCATCTTCCATAGAGGACTGGGCGATATGCCTCATAAATAATATCTCAATATTTCTAGGCTTTGCCGTGACAAACAACATATATGTCAACATACATGTTTTCTCTCAGATACCATAAACTGACTTGACAATATGCACACAATCAAATATCACAGTATTTTTGATCAAATGCCTCAATATAGATATATCTTCATATTACAACAATATTGTAGAGATCACTACTGGTGCTTTCATGGAACCCGACCTCCATGATTAATCATATTACAGATTCTATTGTTTACTGTTGTTAAGTTGGACACTCCTCTTTATATGACACAGGGAAAACCTGATTAATTATGCTAGTTTTATTTGCAGAGAATATAATGTGCTACCTAATCAGATCAAATGAGGAACAGCAACTGCTTTTTCATCATTACGGCTGATTGTAAACAACTTACCCACAGCCTTGAGCGTGGCATACTGGTTGAGATCCTTGATAGGCTTCTGTTGTTCGTATGGGCTGGTGATCGGTCCCACGGCTGGGTAAGGCTGTACTATCAGAGTTGATGTTTGAGCCAGGTTGTTCATCTGGTTGCTATCTAAAGGAGGGCAAACAGAAGACACCGTTTCCATCGTTTGCAGCCACAAGTTAGCTTTAATCACTGAGGTAATATGGTCAAGTGTGTATATATATTTTGCCTCAGGTAATACAAGATCTGATAAATATATATACATATATATGAGACAGGAATGACACTTATTATGTGATATTATTGCACGTTTAATTGTTTTGTTTTATTAAAAACTGGCTTGCTTTCTTTTAAGTGAAACTATGTCGAGTTCCCAGGATATAAATCAGTTTGATGGATGGTTGTGAATATAGAATAATTGTTTCTCTGACTTGGTAGTGTCACTTTCCCTTAAGTAGGTTTTTCTGGGGACCCAGCTGGAGTCATGACTGCTCTTCGCAAAACTGTACTAATCCTACAGTAGACATCTGGTAAATTAAAGGGTGCACGGCAAATAGACTGGCCCCCTGCCTACTGGCATGACAGAACAAACAGATGTTCAGAGTGTCTTCTCCTCGTTTAGACTGGAGGAGATTAGTGGAACGTACCAATTCGCAGGCAGCGGTTTGAGGACTGCTGCATGTGCTGTGTGTTATACAATCCGAGCAGAGATATCAACATGTTTTTGAGCTGACACTTGATGCAGATAGTTTTGATCATTAATTTCTTGATCATTCAACTTACTCCTTTTAGGCTTTAAGCACAGAGTCATAATGACGGTTATTTTAAATGTCATGAAGTCGTACATCAGCCCTCATTCTGTTACTTGTCATGACGCAAACGTTCCCTGTAATAGTAACCTATCTCAGAGGAGCTGCTGGTGTTAATCCCCTGTGAGTCCAGCGCCAAATAACTAATTAAGGATATCAATATTAAATAAAAAATATCAATCGGCTCATCAATGCCACTGTTAACGGTTAAAGTTTACAAAGTTTAAAATGTGTAAAGTCCACTAGTCCTTGGTCTAGAATGTGTCTGATAAAAACAGATCATTAATACAGAAAATGGGTTAATTAGGCTCTTATTCCCCACTGGTCAGCAAGAAACTTTATTACTGTGCTAATTAATTTGGAAAGTCTCAAATTATCGATGCTGTCTCATGAAATGATGCAGAGGACAGCTTCTACTTGGCTACACCTCAACAAGGGGCTGGTGAAGACGCATCAGACTTTGAGGTCATTTAAGGGTAGCACAAAACTGATGGTGCCACTGTGTTCTCCTTATGATTGGGATTTCTTTATAACAAGCTCATGTATTGTCCAGTTTTATTGAAAACCTCATTTAAACTGTAGTCTTTAATAAAGACAGCAAAGCAATTTCACCTGTACAGGTAACTTTTTACACTCTGTAATGGATTTGTCTTCATAAACCCTTATTCAAATTTTTAAAAATTGGCTAAAACATAATAGTTTCTGAGGTTTTAGGCACAGTGTTTTATAAATGCCATCTCATAGTTGTACCGCACAGTCTGTGGCTGCTTTACTGAGAAAAATATCAAGATTGCCCAAAAATGTAACAGGAAAACTCTGTATCTGATCTATCTGTGTTACCTTGTCAGGTTCCTTTTCGGGCTTGTTGACCTGTTTCACTTTCATACAATTCAGCGTAAGTGGGCCATGCAGACTGGCTCTCATTCACTGTGATCTTGTTTAAGCTAAAAGTCTAATCATATTATGTGGTTCCGTAGACTAAATAGAATATACTACTGTACATTTGTGATGTATTTAATCCCAATAATGCACGATTAATGCTGCTTTTTAGGAAATCTTGGATACACAGGTATGTTAAAAAAAAACACAAACAGTTAAACATATTGATCAAATTTTGTCCCATACAGTTTTGTTTCAGATAAGTTCATTGAAATATGTGAAACTATTTATACACTGTTCACTGTTCTGCTCATCTGCTCACAAACACCACTGAGCTTATCTGATACTCCAGTCGAGGTCAAGGTCAGGGCATCCCCTTTAAGGCAGAAGCCACCAAATGTAAATAGTTTAAATAATTAGCAACTGAATGCTTTGGCTGAACTATTTTGTATCTGTCAAAAAAAAGATGTTTTTTTTTTCAGTCTGTCTGCACCTCTCCTGTAGCTCAAATTTCCTCTATTTATAGTCTAAGATGGGAACAGAATTTACTGCAGTTAATAAATGAGGACAGTGCTTTTGTTAACATCTGGTGCAACTTTTCTATTTTCAGGATGCCAAACTCAATTTAAACTGAGGTGCTGAAGCATGTGCTTGTTTATCTCCTTCTTTAATGTTTATCTGACTTTTTGTTGACTGAGTGTCATTTGTGCTTGTACTGTTGTCAGAGTCACCACTTTTTTATGTCAGCTGCTGCAAGAAAGTAGGCCACTTCTGGAAACTTGTAAGGTTAAAGACTCCATGGTTGTGTCGGGAAATAAGCAAGTTAACACTCTAGACACAGACACCACCCCAGAACTCATAAAAGATTTAAGGGAGTATTTTGGGAGCTGTATGCCCCGAAATAAATGGTACAAGGAGAAGGGCGCTCTTATTTACAGACAGCCTACTTTCAAGTTGGTGATAAAAAATATTCTATTCTTTCTAAGTCAATAACTTGTCATTTCTGTCAACTCTTAACATCAAAAACTATACTTAGATTGTAGGTGTCATTTGTAATTATTAGTTATTAATTAGGTAAGGATAATCTATTTGAGTAATTTGTAGACAGGCATTTATGTGTTTAACTATGCTTAAAAAAAGATGTATAAAACACATTGCAAAGTGTGCAATATTGAGTTGTGTAAAAAGAAAACACACAACATACTTAATTTTGGGTTGATGCCATTATTATAAAGCAATCAGAGAACAGAGTTAAGTTGATAATTAAATTTAAAGGATTCATGCTGTTTTAAATTATGTTACACGAAAGGAAACAAGCATGCGTGTCTGTGTGTCAGTCAGTTAATTCATGCAGTCAGCTATCCTAAACATGACTAGGTGGCACCCTGATATAGATCTTAGATGGGCAAAATGCTTTAGCTCAAAAAAACTGAAATAATTAGTAAAAGTTGAGGAAAGCTAATTGTTAGTTTACGTAGACTTAATTAGTAGGTGCAGAACTTTTGTAAAATAGCCTGGGACAGCCCAATCTAAATTACTGTCTTATTTAGTTATTTATGCATGATATTACTGGAGCCTCAAGAAGTGGCAGTCAGGAGGGTGTAAAAAGCTACTTTCCCACACTACTAAAATTCTTTTCTCGTTTCTCTTGACTCAGTTGAATTCAACAGTAAAGGCTTGATAAGCACCATTCAACATATAAAGAAAAAGAGAAATTGTAATTCAAAACTTTAAATGCAGCCATCAACCTGCACATGGTTCCTTTTCTTCACCACAAAACATCTTGTGTGTCTCTGTACAATTTTTTTGAAGCTGTCTGTACATTTTGTAATTATCAGCTTAAAGATTGTCGGCCTCGGTGTAGAGTTCAGCGTACAGTATATGGCAGGTGGAAAATAGAAGCATAGGTAGACTCTACATTTCTCAGCTGCTGTCAGAGGTAATGCTGCTGAAATACATTTCTATCTGGCAGTGAGGAAATGGACTGTCATGCACCAGTGGAGTGTTGGCAGTGAGTGGAGACTTTGTTCTCTCTGGCTGACTGCCTGGAGTATAAAGAGGCCACACTTCACAATTGCCCCATGTACGCACGTGGCCAGCAGGACATGAACATGATAGCACTGGTAGCCAAAGAAACCCGGCTCACAAAATCTGTATTACTGGTGTCTTGAGGAGAATGAGAGCTCATAGCCCAGTCTAACAGATTTTTGTTATCTTTGACAGGCAACAGATGAGGAAAAGGGGCTCCTTCTGGAGCATTTCAATCACTGCTTTGCACCACTATCCATAATATATAGAGATTGTTATAGCAGGGGCATAGTAACACCTGCCACTAGAAAAGCACAGCTGGAGAGGACAAATACAGGACGGATTCATGTGGCAGAAGATATCACCTCACCTCTTGTAACCTTGCAAGGATTGCTGTCAAGAAAACAATAATCCCTCTGCTGTTGCCAAGTCTCTTTACACAGAATCCCTCCTTGCATCCCTGAAAGATACAGCAGTGCACTAAATCTCCATGTTCAAGTTCACCAAACAAAAGCAAAGCTACAGTGCATCATTTGTTTCGTTAATGTGGTAGTGTATGAATTACATAACTTTAATAAAACATAAACCTTTGGAACATTTATACTGCAAAAGTGCTTGTCTGAGGTGTTCCACTGCAACTAAAGCAGCCTATCAACTGTAAGATATCCATCATACGAAGTGATCTTCAACCTTGTGGCTTCACTTATTTTGTTACACACCTGAGAATCTACACTATGTGGATGACGTGAATGCAGGTGTAATGCAATGCAGGTTTGTTCAAATTTGTTTGTCTAGTAAATTAGACATTTCTTTGCAGCTTTATAAATGGGTGTAGTGTGTACACAGTTAAGTTAGAATGCAACAATTCCCTTTACACTGCTATATGGACAAAAAGCATTGTTTCATCGGACGTAATTTTTCCTATTGCAAACTAAAACTAAATATATCAGTATAAATATATGATCGTCAGGTGTTAAGATATTTTGTGACTCAAAGAAGGAGGCAAGTGGGGTGAGACAACTGCACATTTTTCAAAGCAATTCAATTTTCACTTTTTTGCAAAAGTGACATGACCCTTAAATAGATGTAGAGACTGCACTTGTCTTACAGTATGATGATGTCGTGTTATCTCACATTACTGATAATTTCATTTCCTCGAGGGGCTGACAAGAAAAATGTGATTTTAAACCAGAGCACAATGTCCTTAGTGCATTCACCTGCTGTGTAATCTAAGTCTGCTCACCACAGCACAACAACACAAGATAATGCTTTCAAAAAGCTGCACACAAACACCTTTCTCATTGTTATGAAATGACTTTTTTATTCTAACCTGCATGTTCATTGGTTGACAAACCAAAGTATTGAACTTCAAAATGCAGGCAGAATAACAGCAAAAAGCAAGTGTGTTATATAGTATAGTAATTTGTAGTATATGTGCTGCACTACAATAATTTCTTTAGTAATAATAATACTAAAGAAAGCCCACAGTATCTCCTTCTGAAGACCAGCCCTGACTGTCAAAGTGTTGGCTAAGTTTTAATGAACTGATAATTACTCTGTGAGGAGGTGCGGTAAGAAAGTGCTCTGATTTTAGAATGATTAATTATTATCATGTCAGTACTGACACCTCAATCCAGCTGATTTAAGGGAGCAAAAAACATCTCAGCTAAAACAAAAGGACATCTAACTCTTAAAATAGACCACCTTTCAAAATTTGACATTTGATTTGTTTCAAGTTAAACTGAATTTATCACTCCAGTAATATTTATAGTAAATAGGATGAGATGGTAAAGTTGGATTAAAAGTTTCAAGGTGACATAAAACACAGTGGCTTTGTGGCAGCCATGTAAAAAAAAAAGACTTACACAGTGTGTGTACCAAACTGTAAATCTCTGTGTCCTGTCATTAGCTGAGAGGTTTGACTGCATTACATTTCTGCAACCAAGTAATGTACATGTATGTACATGTATGTACATGTATGTACTTTGCATTCCCTGGATTGCTACTATATTGTGGATTACTCATCAAAAAGTGCTGTTTGAAGAATTTCAGATTTTTGGATCTTAACATTGTGGAGAACATTTGGCTCAGCACTTTTGGCTGAAGAACAATTTGTTACCCATCTGTAATTTTCTTGTTTTTTTGTTTGTTTGTTTTTTGGTGTTTTTTTTAAATTTGTAATAAATGCATGCATTCGAGTAGATGGATTTAGATTAATTGCAAACATGGTGTGCTCACTGAAAATGCTTAAATATTTGCACAACAAAATCCTGGCTGTGTATATGATGGGGTAATTTGAGATAGGCAGTCATCCGCCATGTGTGCCAGGAGCAGGCAGGTTTTCATTTGAACCACAGATTACACCAGGTGTTTTCTCTAATTAGCAAACCTTCCAGACTAATCAGTGAAATCACCTGCTGTACTCTTCAGTTGTTGTAATGAGAACAAGCAAACTTCCACAGAACATGATAATCACTGGTATTTGTTTGCATCTGCCCCAAGTGAAACATCTTGAGAAGCACTCTAGATTAAAGGACATCAGCACACCACATATTGTCATTTATTCAGTTTGATTTCCTTCATTCTACAATTCCTTTTATACTGTAACTGTGCTATAACCTAGCTCGATCAATTATTTTGATTCCTTACCTTCTAACCTCAATATACACTGCATGACATTGGACCTCATTATCAGGAGAGTTTGTCCTCACTTGATCCAAGAAAAATATGTTATTTACTTTTTAAGTCTATTGCTTAGCTATAGCAGGTACAGCATTTATAAAGGAAGAATGTAACTATAAAACGCTGCTTGACTGCATCTATAAAACCTTTTTTTTTCATGAGATGCCATTTACCATAATTATGCAGCTTGAAGAAAGAGGAAGGGAGGGAGGCAGAGAAACCTTTATTGACTGAAGCTGTCAAGGCAGTAAGCAGGTTACCATTAATAAGAACTCTTTTCTATATGTGTGGGTGTGTGTAGGTGTTGGTGTTGATGAAGGAGAGAATCGGAGTGTGATATAATGTGTGAGGCCGTTGCATACAAAAAGTATTGGCTAAGAAACAGAGCTCTAGGTTGCCGGTGGTAATTAGTGTGTATGTTAAGTGATTGCTGAGGGCATGACTAATTGCTTCACCAGCCACCAGGATTTTTTTTCTTTCCACCATTTCCTGTTCCACAGCTAATTCAGGATAGTCAAGTGTATATATATACTGTAAATATATATAGGGCTCACAACTTTAGGTTTATATGTCTGTTTAAAAAAAAAACCAAGCAAATCTTGTAGTTTATGAGTATCTATTTGAATTGGCTGTGGTGGTGCGATCGAGTCTGGTCAGTGACAGCAGTTGGCAGCAGCAGAAGCAGATGGCAGCAACATTGGTGAATAGATATATGGAACGCAGCTGCTCTCTTGTGTGAATGTGTATGTAGGTGTGTAGCTATGTGCTGTCTACTGCTGACACTGCAGTACTTACGGAGACTGTTAACCGTGACTCTCGTTTGTATGTTCTCGTAGTGCTGGCCAAGTCCAATGTCGTCCGTATGTTCTGCAGGATGGCGGATAACATGTGCGAGGGCTCTGGAAAGAGAACAAGAACAATCTCAGTGAGGACATCTCTAAGTAACAAGCACAAGTAAAGCAGTGCACTCCGGGTTTCGCTAACAAATTCTCCTTCAGTAAATGATAAAGTAAAGGCTTTGACTGCGCCTTCTGAAATCACCCGTTAGCAGAAGATAACCTTCATGGTAAACAGAACAGTGGCTGTTTCTAGGAGACAGGACATGATAGTCTCTGGAGTTGAAGTCACATGCTTTGTACACTAATCCATGGTTTAAAAGGGGTACTCTAGCAATTTAGTATGGAGATATCCTGACTCTTTAGTATGGGTCAAACTCCAAAACACAAAATCTTACATTTCCCATAATGCAACTCAGTAGCATCTTTTCTTAGACCCTCTCTGCTTCCCTAATGCTCCTATCTTTCATATTCCACTTCTCAAGTTTGTAACATTTTCTCAAGTTCCTGGGCTGTCTGTGAAAAAAGGCCCAGTTTGAAACAAAAAATTTGAAAGTTAAAGATTTGAATCATCAGTTGGAGACCTCTCAGTAGACGGGACTCCCTAAAAATTTGGTATTTTGCTCAGGGGCAGTGCCTCACATCCTGCGTCACACAGTGTTGTGTGCCTGACGCATGTTCTTGTCAGCTTGCTTTGGGTCATCTTGTCATTTTCTAAATAAACTAGCAAAATAAAAAATAAAATAAAAAGTTCTGCCTGATTGTACTTTCAAGCAGAGATGATTTTTTTTGTAATCATTAATTTACAAAAATACACTTAGACTTTGGTTCCTTGCACTGTTGGCATAGCTCCAACTGTGACTAACATTAGACTTCCCACAGGTTTTCAAATGACTTTTACCTGACTGTAGATGAATTCTCAAACTGACCATCATAACTTTATAGTGGAAAATATATCTAAATCGGGGGTGTAGTGGTAGATATAGAGGTGGTAGTTTACCGTCAATTGAACAGTCAATTTGAAAATAGGTGAGTAAACTCTCAGCCTCATTTAAAGGTGGAGGAGGTGGATAAACTGAGTTTACTTGGTTTTACCCCATATGCCCCTGAACTAAAGAGTGCTACAATATAGTGACAAGATAAAAGCTTTAGAAATAAAAATAACCTATACTTGGACATTCAGTGCAACTTCTTTTCGTATACTCAGAGTTCGGGTTGAGACAGTCAGAAAACTCACCCATGAGCTTGTTGAAGCGTACACTGCTACATCCTGCAAAACCACAACCACCTGGGCAAAAATACCAAGTTTTTGACTGAGATTTTTCAAGTTGAGTAGTCTCCTTTTTTCCAGTCAGTGTGCAGTGAACTTCAGGAAACTTAACACTCCAGAAGTAGCTGCAGAGTGACCACCAATCATTCCACCACTGTGCATCAAGTCATCCTGTCTACTCGGTGGAGATGTCTGTAATGGGTACAGGTCACTACAGACCCCAGGGATGCAAAGTATTTCTGAGACTGTGGCAGCTACCCTGAGAAAGAGAGGCCTTGCCCAGTCAGGCTCTGAGATTACATTATCTTCTGTCTTCTGCTTTAAAGTGGTGAATTTACAGCTTACGTCAACTCAAAAGGATATAGTATCTGTCTTTTTTTTGCTATTTTGTGTCAGCAAAAATGTGTGTTGCACATTTCCAATCCATCGTTAGCATAGTTAGCGCACATTAGCTTGGAGGGCATTGGTTTGGGAGTCTAATCCAGGCTTTTACTATTTAATGTGAACGTTGCTGTCACCCTGAATGTCCTGCCGAACCCCCATTCAAAAATCTGGCAATTCAGTAGTGTTGCTCGATAGTCTATATACAAAAAAAAGTTACAAATAGTCAAATATTCATATTGAAACAGCCCTAGACCCTGATAACATCATGGTGATGTCATCAGGGCTATTTTCTTAACAAAGCTTCTTCCAAAGCCACAGATGGCATTTCATGTTTTCACAGGGTGAGTGGTACTTCTCTTGAATGTCCCTTTAAAGTTTAAAGTTTCTGACACCAACTCACCTGATGACCCTGTAGACTGGCCTGCGTTCTCACAAACACAAATTCATACGGAAACCATGGTCTTTTATTTGTACAGAGTTCAAGGGAGATAATTCGTGAAAGGTTTCCCATGAGGGGCTGCAAACTAGTGGCTACTGGTAAGATTATAATCAGATATACAGCGATGCTGGTTGGACAACTGAGCAGGCCATGGCATTCAGAAGAAGCAGCCTATCAAGCCACTGGGGAAACTGAATGCTTCGCTCAGTATAGACTGAGGACAATCTCCCAGCTTTTGTTGTTAAAACTGGGTGGAAATAATGGGAATTTTTAAAAAACTGCACTGCTGAAACATGTTACTAGTATGTCAAGTGATGTGATGACGCAGTGTTGTAAAACAGTCGCAGTTTGGTTTGGTTTTAGGTACAAAAACCAAAAGGTTTAGGGAGTACAACTACTTGGGTGGGTTTAGGAAAAGATTGTGGTTTGGGTCAAAACAGCTATGTTACATATGTCATGTGACAGAAGTGACATCACTGGTCTCCTGCTTGTTTGAGTTGTCCATCCACCCAACCTCCTCCAAATGCAGACTTTTTCGCTTCTTATACTTCTCCTGTCATACTTACTACATCCACTTGGGGGCCTAACAATAAATAGACATATCAGAATAAAGTCGGAATAAGCTGGTTGAACTGGCTACCAGCATGGACGTTTTTCCGGTGAGGACTTGCTGAACAATCAATCCAAGCCAAAGTGTTGGTGTACTGTCATTTTTGATTGATTTTTGATTCGTTGTCTTCATTTAGGCATGGTGGATTATTGCAAATGCTACTAGAAGCAGTATGTACGACTGGTAGCAATATGCACGACTGTCAGGATATAGTGACAAATTCAGCGAATATGACCAAAAACTTGTTTTTATAGAAGTGCAGCTTTAATTGAAACATTTTTCTCATATGTTTATGTCCTTTTAGTTTATTTATTGAAAAGGAAACTAGCCTGGACTGCCACAACATAGACTGCTGGCTGATGCTCTTTCACAGAACAACAACCGCACTATGTACTTGAGGCCAAAATTAGTCTCATGTAGCCTGCGAGCCCCTCTGTGGAGATGGAGGGTGTGAGTGTGTTTGTCAGTACAAATTAGTTTTTCAAAAACTGTTGTTCTACATCTTGCAGAGACTTAATGATGCATTATAGAATTTGATCCAGAGGAAAAAAACTGATTTTACCAAAGAGGTGCAACATTACTGACGCCTCTTAATGTAAAATAACTAATTTTAAATATTTTTGTGTAAACCATCTTCACTTTCTGAGTTACATTTGGACAAAAAAATCTGTCATACATGTGTAAAACATGTCACAACAACATACTTTGTTCCAATTTATAGTGAGATGTGCATGTGTTGTACATTCAGGGTATGCAACAGAAGATGAACAGGCTGAGTGTCATAAAACTTGTTTCTGACTGATGGGGGATTCATCTTCAACTGAACCTAACTTATTTTCCCAATAAAATCTCTCTGATTTAATATTTATAATGAACTTTGAGCTGAACTTCTTTTTAAACAATTTAATTTACAAAACAACTTGTTACTCTGTGACTTGGGTTTGATTCAATTTTAGCGTTTTGTTTCACACAGACGAGTTAATGCATAGAACCAACCAGCTTTTATTTTATCAGGTTTTGAGAGATCAGATTAGAGAAATTATAGGATAAAAAACTTGCAGCTCTAAAATAATTTGCAATTAAAAAACACGCACATTGGTAAAAATGCAACCCTACCTTGACATATTTTCTCGGTGCGGACGGTGCGTCTTTTCCAAACCGAGCTTGGTGAAAATTCCTATCAGTGCCATTATGGCCACGACCCCGCATATGACATACACAATTAGGTTGGTTTTATCCTTGGCGCTGTCTAGCGCCACGTCCACTTTTGGCGGGGGTCTTCCTGTCATCATCCACGGCGGGGTGTCGTAGTTCTTACAGGTGGTCTGGTCCAGCCGGGAGCTTTTAAACGCGCAGCAGAACCTGAAGCCACAGGTGCCGCAGCAGTACAGGTAGCTGCCCGTCCTACATACGAACGGCGGGTCCCACTGGCCCATCACGTCGTAGTAGCCGCGGCACTTGTCCTCCATGTGCGGACTCTCCGTCACTCCGCTCTCCCCTTCCTTCGAGTCGTTAAACCCGGTCACCATAATGAAGTCGTCGACGGTTTGACCCGGCTCACCCTCCGCGTCGCACACCATAACTTTCACCATAAAGTAACCGAGCAGCAGCTCTGTGCCCCGCATTGTTGCTCACTTTTTACCCCGCTCTTGACGCCCTGATAAGCTCTCATAAGCCCGGACGCATCTTCCGAAGAGACGAGGCACAGCCATGCGTAAATGTAATTAGGCTGATTCCAACTTCCATGCGTAAAATCAAAGTGCGTTCCTGTACTTTTCTTTCTTTGAAAAAAAAATGTTAATGCAAAAGCAGTTCAGGCTCTTCACAAAAGGGCAGCCCAGTTTTGTTAATAGTTAGAGAAGGGTCGCATCAGTGAAGTGGCGCACCTGGCTTTGCTGGAGGGTGTCAGACACCTCTGAGACTGCTCCACTCCGCACAGCCGATACAGAGAGAGAGGGAGAGAGTGGGGGAAAGACAACGCAAAGTAGAAGAGACCCCGATGAGTGAGTTAATCAGGAAGAGAGAGAGAGAGAGAAAGAGAGAGAGTGCTGTGTGCAATGGCTCTAATTACAACTCTCACAGCCGTTTATTATTGTGGTGAGTCTTAAAACTGTCAGTAAAGGTACAGTCCGTGATACAAGTCACACCAACACCAAAATTCAAAAGACAGGATTAGAACCTGCAGGCACCACCGATAGAAACAACTAAATCCAAGTTTAAATACTATTTTAAAACATTTATTTGCATTTTACCCTGGAGTAAAAAGTGACTATCTTTTCAATTCTATGAATTGTTGTGAAACACACTAGAGTGAACAGATCAGTAATTTATATGTTAAATTTTAACTGACTGACTTTTTGAAATGACAAGTACATTTTGCTTGTTTAAATCAAATTGTGCACAAATTAATAACAAGCCAGTGAATATATTTTGTGCCTGTTTTGGCTTGAGGAATGTTGATGTCTGTCTGCCCAAGCATTATTCTCTGGAACACAGAAAAACAAATCAAAATCTATTTGCCATGTTTGAATAAATATTCATAGTTTCAAGACCATCTTCTGTGATGATTTTTGTCACATCCTGACTTTTCATTTTGCACCAACTTCAGTTTAAACCAACACTTTGATCAATGGCACAAGAATCTAAAAAAAAACAATGTGTCAGAAACTGGAAAGGATAATGATTCAAATATATTGTAACAGCATCATATCAAACAAATTTACTTTCCAGCAAAATGAGGAACATATGAACATCACAAGTTTTTTTTCTTTCTAAAGTCAAAATGAGAATATGTTAAAGTATAACAGTGTTAGCTAGAGCTGTAGCCCTTCTGCCCTTTGTTATTATCACCTCTCCCACACAGTCATAACGCAAGCGATATCTAAGAAAACATTTTATCCACTCCAACAAGAACACAGTTCTGTAGTTCATACTACAACCTGATTTGTATAAATGGCACATGCTACACCAACTGTGTATTTACTCACAGGCTTTGAATCTTATTTGTTAAAGGACCAAGTTTTAGAAAATCAAATACAGCCTGAATATTATTACTCCTGGTAAGATTTTGTATCTGAATATTGTGATATGAATTAGTTTTATTAAACTTACAATTCTCAAATTGTCTGTGACCGCATGCAGAGCACTTTACTCCGATGTTCACTTCGACAGACTATGTGTCAACCCTGCAGCCTCTGCTATTAATTACTGATCGTTTACAAACAGTAACAGATGATGAAGGGGCCTTGACAAGCATGGATCTGCAAAAAAAAACTAGTTGGCAATTTATTTTTAGAGAAACCTTTTTATCTAAAATTATGATTAGTGAAAGGAGGCTTACCATCTGCCACTTGAGAAATCTCACTCTTTTTTTTTTTTCTTTGATGTTGAATCGTCTTAGCCATGGGAGGCTACTTTTATTTACAATTGGCTGTCGGGGGAGTTTTTGCTTGTCTCGTCTTTGTGCATCTTTAAAGTTCCCTATAAATAGTTTGCACAGTCCCCAAGGATGAAACTTTAGAGTTCCTTTAAAGTGAAAACACTACACTAACAGCTTTATTAGGACCAAATAAGCTCCAGACACAGACGTTTCATTGAAATGTTTGATTGCATGGTGGGAAATAGTGAATGACTGACAAGTGAAACAAACATGTGACAGTTTTGCTTTGTTTGTTGTATAGTATTTTGTTGCTGTTTATACCTTCCAGCAGTTTTCCCTGGTCAGCGTTTCTGACATCGTCTGAAATGATGAGTCACTATTTTTGTTATCATGCATCATACAGTGAAGTTAACACAACTTTTGTTCTTTACAGCTTCATCGTGTGGATTATATTTTTATACCCCTTACACACCTGAAAAACCACAACAACAAAAAAAACTTTGAAACGTAGTTGTTTTCAACTCTACAGATATGAAATCTAGAAATGTACAGTATGAATCAAATCTGATAAGAGCAATGCTGATGCAGAGTTTTTATTGTTTTTATTTATGTCCTGATAAAGTGCAAAGGCACCAAGTTTAATTATGTTATATATGAGTAAATAATGAATACTTAAATACAAAACTTACTTGGTGCACCAATAAAACTGACCAGCACCATAATGAAACTGTATCTATTGAAACAGGAATAGGTAACATATTTCTGCAGGACTACTCTGAGACTACAGTAAGCAAATATGTACAAGCATAAATTTTCAACAGATTGTGCTACAGGGCTGCTGCATGACAACTGCATGACTCTTGCAGACATCTTTGCCAGTAATTTTGTGGCGCAAGTCATTCTTTGCCATGCTTTAGGTGGGAGCAGGTGGGCAGACCAGAGTGTTGTAATTCTGCTCAAACAAGCTGAGAGCCTGATTAAATGCTCACACAGTGGGGAATTTATACCAGCCTCCACAGCCGGGCTGGTATTGTTTTCACCTTGTGAGTCTGCGTGTGTGTGTCCTCATGGCCACAATATTTTGACAAGTGTTTATATGTCTGTGGGCAGATTTTTTTCAAAGTAATAGTGTCACAGCTGTGAAAGATGCGGTCACGAACCCTCCCAGGTATGTCACTGAGATTAAAATGGAGGGTGAGTTCGAAGATGGGTGTGGTCAAAGCCTTTACTGTTATTTTTATTTTTATTTTTTTGCAATTACACACATTCACACAGACACTGTTAATTTTTTCATTCTTTCATTCAGTCATTGTCCTTAACCGCTTATTCTTGAAGGTTTGCAAGGGGGCTGGAGCCTATTCTGGCTGACATTGGGCGAGAGGTGGGGTAAAAAAACGCCAGTTCATCGCAGGGCTGACACATACAGACAGACAACCATTCACGCTCATTCATATCTATAGGCAATTTAGCCCATGTGCATGTGTTTCGACTGTG
The DNA here is from genome assembly GCA_027495735.1 of Lutjanus campechanus. Lineage (NCBI taxonomy): Eukaryota > Metazoa > Chordata > Actinopteri > Lutjaniformes > Lutjanidae > Lutjanus > Lutjanus campechanus. The sequence goes on from JAJHUR010090863.1 coordinate 31,917, forward strand.
GAAGGAAGCCAGAGTACCCGGAGAGAACCCACGCAGACACGCGTTTGCAAACTCCGCGCAGAAACCACTAACTGCTAACCACCGTCCATGTCAATGAAAATTTTGATGTAAGTATTCATTGACGTCCTTTAATTTTGTGACTAAATCATGAATGAAAAAAATAATATCAACAAAGATGATAATGAAATCTCTGTTCATTTTGACCTACTGAATAAAGACGAGATTAAATAGTTCTCTCTGGTTGCACGACCTATTTAGATCATAATAATAGCTATATAATAGCTAATTGCCATATTTATTAGTGCTTTGAGATGGCTAAGTGCTTCATCTTCACCAGCTGCCTGTCAGGTGGGAAGAACGAGGGACAACCTTTCTGTGGACACTTTTCTCTTGCATTTAAACCAAAAGTAAGACTGAGTGTATTGTTCCCAATTAAGATGATCACCTTGTGGACAAAACGTGCAGAAGAGACACCTGAAAACACATCAACACACATTTATTCTGCTGGTCCAGGGATTGAACTAAAGACCTCCCAGTCACAAAACGCACAAAAGGGTGTAGTTCAGGTCAAAATGAAGGCAGAGCTCAAAGACGGGTATGACCCGTGAGTACTGAGACTGAGACTCACGTAATGATGTTGTGATGACTACTGAGCACTCATAGGTCCAAAAGCCAACACATTGACGGCCATTGTGGCTGGTGTGATTGCATCACAAGACAGTTGTAGTGTACGGTTGTATGGTAGTAATGCAATCTTTTTCTGTTACATTTGAGGTAATGCAACTGTCACAAGGTTCAGTTCAGGCCTGAAGCAAAACATAAAGTCTGTCTGCCTTCATGTTTTGTCCACCTGTATAGATACTGTGATCTCAGTGTCTTACCGTATGTTCACATTACCAGCGACACAGCTATAAAACAGCCAAACGTGGCAGCTACATTTTCTCTGAGCGCTGATAAAATTTGAGGCCAGTTATATGAGTCAAGGATCTGGTCAATTGCAGTGTAGTACAGTCAATAGAAATGTGCAGTGAGTCACATTAGCACTTACACTCAGTGTCAATAGTGTCACCTAGTGAGCTATCTTAAAATCGGAAAGAAGTTGCATATTCATACTTTAACTTTTCTGTGACAAAGGTTTTGATCCACACTTGAATTACTCTTATTATATCTGCTCCGTGTCTGCTGCTTGTGTTCTTTTTTTAGTATAATCCTGCTCATTAGGGCTCTATATTTAACTGTTCTTTTTAAGCAATAGCTTTTAAATGTCATTTTAACATCAGCTTTTTTGGGGCAAGTTGAAGAGAATCAGACTTCCATAATAAGATCAATACAACAATTTTATTGGACGAGTAAATCCACATTCAGTGTTAATAATACACAACCCTGCAATCCAAAGGGTCAGTACGATTAGTTATTTGATTTCATATTGCACATACAGAATCCCCCAAACTAAATATTTTTTATTAACCAGCTGCAATTTATTACAGTGAAAACTACAGCATTTGCAAGCATGTATAGCTTCTGGGATCTTTGTTCAAAACCACATACTGCTGGACAAAGTAGTAATAAAATATGTAAAACATATTAATAATCCACAGATAAACACCTACAGAAATCCTTTAATTCAAGTAAAACAAGAAATATCGAAAGTAAGCAGATAATATTTTCTGGGGAGGTCCTGCTGTTAGCATGCTGACCTTTCCCACTGAAATATCAGTGTTCCTTACTGCATCATGCTCTATTATCCCAGTGTTTGGAAAGGTTTTTAAGATACTTCATAACAAAATGTTGCTGAGTCATATGAGCTGCAGTGCTTAGCCTTCATTTGGCATTGTTTTGATCATCAGAAGACATATCGCTGTTTCTTAAACCTGTGACAAATTCAACACGTCAGTCATTTTCTGTTAAAAGTGACCCTATTTTTGATGTTTTGTGAGGTTCAAGTTACAATAGTAGGACCTTTGCAGCAACATTTCAACATAGTTTCTATTGAAAAGGTTGTGAAAAGCAGAAGTGTCATGCAGACAGTCCTTTGTCATGTGACCCCAGTCTTTTTGGCCTCTGCTCACAGCTGTATGAGTTATTCATGCCGGCATGGCTTGAAGCTCTCCGCTTCAAAGTGAGACACACAAACAAATGTACATGACCTTCTGATTTGACTTTCTCAACCCTGTGGTTTCTTTTCATCTCCAGATTCTCTTGATACTGTATCAACTGCTCATTGTTCTAATATGAGACAACACGCAGAGTCATAGTGGGAGATAAATACTATTATGAATAATGAGGCAGAATACTTTATTTTCAAGCCAGAGAAAAGGGTTCAATTTTCTTTCATGGGGCTGATTGAAACCAGTGGGGTAGATTTTGTTACCTTGGTCATATTTGATTCTGTCCAAAAGTAACATAATCCAACTGCCATCACCTCTAAACTCACTAAATTACAATGAAATACCTTGTTTGTGGAATCCATACCAAAACTAAAGTGTACAAATGGCAGTTTGTGGCTTTATGGGTTACGGTAAGTAGCGTACTACTATCTTGGCCGAGCACAGTGACTGAAGTCTTGTCATTAAAGTAAGGTTGCCAGGCAACCAGCAGAGACTCCAGACTAACAATCAAAAAATAGTTTGCTATATATAATGGGGTGTCACAGTTCTCCAAACAACTATCGTTTACATTTTCAAATTCTTCTTTAAAAAGATCTAGTCTATATGGAATAAAGTCTGATATAACGGTCGCAAGGCTGTGTTGTCTTTGAAGGGCTGTATTTTTTCCCTCAGATACATACGAAAAAATATTCGGACAATTGCAGATTCTGCCTTATGATTCAGTTTTTGAAAATGAAGGGTCATTTTGATCGATTTTCAATTTAATATTGAAAGTGTAGACACACACAGTGTAGACACAGCATAGAGAAAAGGCATGCATGTGATGGACGAGTCGAGCTGATTGTAGCCTGAGAGCTAAGTGCATCAACAGTCTGCCATCATCAAAAATGAATGAAATTAGAGAATATTTGTACAGCATTTGTTTTCATTTAGTTTTTCCTAGTTAGTAATCTGCTAAGTCTGCCTGTGTGGCACTAAAATTATTTTAACTTATGATACCACTTATGATGCCCACAGTAATGGGCAGACTGTTCAGTTGGAAATGTTATTACAGGAATTTAATCCAATGTTGTGTCGAAAGATGTTTCAGCATATTGATTTTTCATTTATATATTTATCATTTTACAGACGTTAGCACTGTTGAAGCCACGCAACAGATTCTTCCTCTCTGCCATGATGCCTTGTAAGTTTCCAGCAGAATAGACACATGAGTTGTACATCATTGTTTTGCAATGTGCAACTGTCAGAAAAGCACACTGGCATAAGTTCTGAGAAATATGATTCCAATGGATTGGACAATTTGGAGACAGTTCTCAACTGGAACTGGTTCTCGATTCCCATCTCTATTAATTACTGAGCTTAGAAGTGCTGAAAGGTGGATCTTCTTACCTTAAGGCACACCTTGGCTGGTTAACAGTGTGTTGTAGGGAATATAATCATTATTTATCCCCATCAAGCAATCACACAAAACACTATACAGACAGACTGACCTAGCAGCTTAGTTAATGCTTTTGACAACCCTTAAGAAACATACATGAATATTGTCTCTGAATTCTCTGAGTTGTGTTTTCTTTGTCTAAACTTTGAAAGCTGCACCAAAATGTGCAGCTGTGATTTTTTTACACCACTGTATGAGGTACCAAAGGTTAGTGGTACCTACAAATCAAGCTTTAAAACCAGACCTGAGTTTCACACCATGTGACTGACTGGTTTTTATTAATGTAGGATGACAGTGAAGGATTGGCCTGTAAGATGGAGCGACACACTTTTCTATGACTATAGATAGCCGAGAACACTGAGACTAAAATTGAGATATGCAACATCTCAAATACATCAATCTGAGCCTTTAAGTAATTTGTAGTTAAAGTAGGCCAGTCAGTGGTGACTGTTTGTCTGTGCTCAGTCACTGCTTCTCAGCTTCTGACATTTTTCCCTTTGTCTTCTTGAACATTTTCCACACAATCAAGAGGCAGAGGAGAGCGGAGAAATGTTGTCATGGTAACAGAAAAATTGCCAGGATGACCATGAGTGAGACAGACCTGATGGCACGCTGTAGTGTTCAAAGTATTTCATGACCTGGTACTACAGCTGCAGGATATTACTTTGAGATTTCCTACAGATGAAAAAGATGCCGAAGTCGTATGAGCTTCGAGGCCACTGCTGTGTGCAAACTAGCTTTCTGAAGATTATCATTGCCTTGAGATGTATTGTTAATAATTTTCAATTTTGTTCAAGCTGTTAAATGTGCATTTGGCAAAGCAGCATAATTCTGAGCTTGGTTCATCTTCACTGAAGTCACTGCTGTCAAAGTGGCCTATTTCCCAAATCGCTTATTTCTTTTTGTGTTTCCAGTGTGTCTTCTGTAAATTGAACTCAAACTATGTGGCTGTGGAAAGTGCATAATTTGGTTTTTGTGCCGTCCAAACCAATCACTAGATGGACTGGCAGCTCACAATGGTCCAAAGCATTTTTCAGATTTATCACTGATAGCTTTCTGTGGTGGAGACAAACTTTTGAAATTGAGCGTGTAAAATTGAGTGTCTTTTAGAAAAGTCTTTTCAAAGCAGAAAGAAGCTGAACGAAATCTGATTAGTTAAGCGCCCAGCTGAGAGGGTTTGAGATGAAGTGACCTTTTATGTTTAGTTGATACACATTCTTGTCATGAGAAAGAGGAACTTTCGAAAACGAACTCGTATCGCAGGAGAGGCACACAACTTAGTTTTGAAGCATTTAACGCATGTTGTCATAAGCAGATTAGTGTTCAACCTTTTGCGATGTTTTAGATGTTATAATTGCACATTTTCTTCTTCAGCGCTTTTGAAACTTCATTGTCACACAAACCAAAATCTCTTGGTCACCCTCAGTGCTCATAGTCCCACAGAGAGGCTGCTCTGTCTAACAAGAAAAAAAATTGAATCCAGAACAGTTGAACTTTGCTGAAGTGTTCGGTCACTGACATACCTGCAGGTATGTCTGCTTATTATTCTGACAACGACGAGCAAGAAAGACTTCATAATATCCGACTCTTCTATAGCTGGAAATAGCCACTGGAAAGACTTCAAACTCCTTCTGAGTTTAAAGCTGTTGTTAAAAAGAATGTGAGCAGAAACTTTTGGACATATTTAGAAACATGTCTCTTTTTGTCTGCTCTCTTTCCTCTTCTGTTCTCTTCATCTTTTCTGTTTGTTGTTTTGTCTGTAAGTCAGTGTATTTCTGCTGTTGTGGTCAAGTCTTTCTTAGCAAATACACCAGACTTAAGAAAAGGCTGGATCACACTAAAAATAACAGTGGAGCATGTTGACAGAGAGCTGTGCAGAAAGTGCTTGTTGATCACAAATCAGTCATTGTGTCTAATTACTCCTTTTAAAGGGACTGTTCATCCTAAAATCAAAATATATATTTTCCTCTGGCCGCCTGTGTTATTAATCAATCTAGATTGTTTTGGTGTCAGCTGAAGAATTTTGGAGATATCTGCTGAAAAGATGTCTTCCTTCTCTCCAATATAATGGGACTAAATGGCACTCGGCTTGTGATGCTCAAAGCACCAAAAACATAAATAAAAATTAAAATAAAAAAAAGCAATGTGTCTTGAAATCATGACTTGGTTACTCAAGATAATCCACAGTCCTTTTTTCAGTTTCATGTAGGAACTATTTTCTTTCCAGTAATGTTAATACATTTTTTTTTTTAATCTCAGAAAAAATATGCAGGAGCGAAAAAGCTCCAATCATACTCACCAGACAGAAAAGCATCAGGATCAAACTTGAACAGACTTGGGCCCAAAAGCTAAAACATACTGTAACTTTAACAAAAACATAAAAAATGAGGATTCTTCCTGTTCTCCAAAAAGAACACAGAAATGAAAATAAAAAAGGAAATAAGGTTGATGCTATGATTGTAGGAAATCAGACCTGTTCTTGTCTACAGATCTTTTTAAATGGCTGCTGCTAGACTAAAAAAGGTAGCTGATGAATTACAAATACCTTGGGAGTAAGATAATAAACAAAAAGAACAACTGAGGAGGTAGAGAGAATTTTGTTAGTCTTCTCCTTTTCTTTCATTTTTTACAAAGTGCAAGATTCAACATCTGTCCGGTTTTTGACTAAGCCGGAGAAATCCTTAAAAGAAAAGTGCCTGTCAGTAGAAAGTCAGGTCATCTCGCTCCACAGAGAGCAGTGGAAGCAGCGATGCCTGGCAGTAGATGCCTAACAGCCCATTCAGGACTCCATCAGAGCCTCTGCTCATTTCCCTCAGTCAGCTGCAGAGCAACAGGGTGGCTGCCTCGCCAACTTCATGCCAAAGTCTCTAGTGGAATGCCAGTCTCATTATAGCGGGATGAGAGTTCACTTCTCCTCTAACTATGTGAGCTTCACAGGGGATAATGAGCCTCCTGACCGCTGGGAGTAAGTGCTTGTCTGGCTGCTTCACTCTGTCTACGTCTAGCAGTGGAGATTTCAGTTTTCGCTGTTTTTCTCCTGAATTCAATCAACACCCTTTGTGATAGAAAGATGGGAATAGATATAGGCTATGTAATACAATGATGTCTTAAAGCAAAAGTCAAAATTTAAGAAGCACCCTTATTCTTTGTGGCAGGGAGTTAAACGAGAACATTGGTACCATTCTCATGTCTATTTGATCCACATCCGGTTAGCTTAGCGAAGCATAGAGACGGGAAACAGGCAAAAACAGCTAGCCTAGCTCTGTCTAAAAGTTATAAAATCTGCTAACTAGCACCTCTAAAGTGCCATAATGACCACCATTTTGTTTATTTAACCTGCACAAAATCCAATGTGATATGAGTCAGTCTGTTTTTTGTTTTTTTTGTTTTGTTTTGTTTTTTTCATGGCTCTGAGCAGTTGCCAGGCAACCAGCAGAGACTCCAGAAAGCTGTTGGTCATGGCCAAGAAATAGTTCGGCACATAACCACCTGTAAAACAGCGAATTGTTGTTTTCACACTTGAGTTTTTGCACGTTTTAATTAGTGAGCCTTTAAAGGAGCTTGTTTGCAGATCTTGAGAGGACAAGGCTAGCTGTTTTCTCCTGTTGCCAGGCTTTATGCTAAGCTAAGCTAACCGACTGCTGCTATAGCTTCTCTATCAAAAAGTGAATAAGTGTATTTCCAAAAAAGTTAAGCTATTCCTGTTGTTCTAAAGACCATTGTTTGGTATTTTGCAATTGTATAAGACAGTACATTAGAGGGAGACAGTTGATGATAGGCTTCACTGGATTCAAACCCATGATATAAAAGTTACACACCACTAACCCAGGAGGTCCCGCTGCCACTTATTTGGAAGTTCAGTAAAACAAAAAGATGTACGCCCTCAGCTTTACTTTAGAGAATTTTTCTTCCATTTCAAGAATCACAGCTGTAGGTGGTTATTTTCAGATGTCATTGACTATTCACCTTGCCTTTCAAAAGCATTCTTGCTGCGGGCGATGCATTATGTGTGAGAGACCCAGATATGTGGGTCTGTGGGGGGGTCGTAATGCTTTTGGTGCTGGGAACATTAGCTGCTTGGAGGGAGAAAACTGTGGACCTGCCACAGCAGAGATATCCAGAATTGGGCTGCCAGCCTTGGCACATATCCCAGAGAATTATGACTCAACAGTAGCAATAATGTTTAAATGTCCATCCAGTCTGCTCCCAGGTGAGCCAACCCACAAAATGCCCATTACTATGTTTACAGTGCTTGTGGCCTCTTTGATTATTTTTAGCTGCTTTCAAAGTGCAAACATACATGGCAAAACCATTCTCATTTTAATATGAATAAAAACAATGTTGCCACGAAAAAGAAGGCACCGTGTTGCTCAAGGGACTAAAATGTTTATGACTCACAATTTTGAGCTGAGTGATAATAAACTCACTCTATCATCATAGAGTAACTGTTATATGAATAATGAGAGTCCAAACTTAAAGGTCCATTGTTTTTGTATTGAGGTTTTCATATCATTCTGTAGCTTAGTGTTCCTTAATATTCAAATCTGAACAATCAAATTTTGGTCAAAGTCCATACGTTTTGCTATGTGACCTGACGTTTCTTAAAGTTTCTTAAAGGTGAACTTAAAGGTGTTACAAATTGTCAAGCTGGGGAACAGGAAAACCAGAGAATTGGACCCAAAACGCTGACTTGGATACTGAGCTGGTGTTCGAACGATTTAATAGAAGAATAACTGTTCATTGAGCTTTTTTCACTGACTTTTAAACAAATCCAAAAGGTACATACTTGCCAACCCTCCCAATTTTCCCTGGAGACTCAAGTTTTCATCGTCCTCTCCCTATTTCCTCTTAGGATCACAATTCTCCTGTACTGTATTTCACCCAACTTCTGACAAACACCTTGTCAAACCTTTTTTTTTTTTTCATTATCACAAACTCTTTCTGGCACTGTGTAGCCCTGCAACTCCGAAAGTCTACTGTTTCCTCCCAGACAACACTGCAACACAAAATCAGACAAAGAATAATTCCTTTAATTTCTTAAGGAAAGATGTGATTTGTAAAATCTGCCATGTCGATTTTCTTTTGGGGGCAGGCCAAAAGATGAATGAATGAATAAAAGAAAAATAATGAATATTAGTTCATCCCACAAGGGTGACTTATTCTGTATTCTTTCTTGACAATTAATAGTAAAATTAAAAGTATTTAACATAAAAATGCTCCTGCAGTGTACTTATTATTTCATTGCAGGAAACAACACATCTTGAAACTTTTTTTGTTTGTTTCAAAATCCTGCCTGTTTTTGAGGTCTCAAGGTTTGCATGCATTAAGTCCAGAAAATGCAATAATTCAAAAACTCATAGGGGAAAAACACTAGCGAATAATCCACAAGAAAATACAAGGAGACTTGCGCTCAGGGTGCATTTCATTACACTGAATTATGCTTCCAGGTTTCCTCTCTCCTCCCTCGACTCATGAAGGATCTTCCAATTCCTTACATGCACCAGGAGGAGACAAGGAGCAAGGAGAGAGGAGGGTCCTGGAGGAACTCAGAGTAGGATTACACCGGTGTATCCTACACAGAAGTCTTTAATCGAGATATGGGTAAAATCCAGAATAGAACAGAGACAGGGTTGAAAATATTTAAGAACTAAATGTTATCAGCAGAAAACAAGGAAATGTGTTTTAATTCTATAAAAACTTTAAAATAATTAATTACAATGTAAGGCCAGGAGAAAACAGCAGAATACTACAATAATAATCTATGAGTCGAGGTTTCCTTTTGACAAAACCTTTAATACTTGCACATTTCACTGTCCTCTGTTTTTGCTAGCTTGCTGTGGTGATAATGTGACCTTGACTGGTGTCCACTGTGTGCTGCTCAGGAGAAGTGGAGACCTCAGTCTAGAAAAGTGAAGGGGACATCAGTAAGAGCTTTAGCTGCATGGGTCTCCTGTGCAATGTAATATGAAACACTATTCTTCGATCAGGCCTATTTTCAGCCCACACATTTTACTGGAGCAAAGCTGATCTCCCTAACATGCACTCTGGGAGAGTTTGGCAGGAGTGCGCGTGCGCGTGCATGCACACACACACACACACGCATAGAGCAGACGCTTGGCTGGGTTACTCAAAGCCAATTGGAGCTAAATTTGACCTTTGAGGGAAAGTCTCAGGTCTGCCCAGCCCATCCTCATCTGCAAATGTAAAAAACATCCAGTCACATTATTAACACGATGAGCTGATAATGGTTTTAACTTAATTTACTTGTGAGTAGTGTTTTTTGTTCTGTGTTTATTTCTCTGTCATTTAACAAATTTGCAAGATTGTCACACATTTCGTAGATAATGAAGGTACTTTGTCACATTAAGTTACATTTGCTTGTTATAATGAACTGGTAATGTTGCCATTACATGTCAAAGCAGTTTGTGACACTATTTTCACAACATGATCCAGCTGCCCATTTTGTGTCAGGGTCAGAAGACTTTTCCGTTTATGACAAATTGTCCATTTATTCGCCAGAGCTCCCGTCAGAGCTGTATTTCACCACAGCTAGGACGGACATTTATTTGCTGCTGTTGTCTTTCTCTCTGCAAATTTACTCTCCAAGTCGTATATCTCTCCACGCTCTTCCCTCTGCCCAATATTTTCACAGCTTCATTGCTCAAGTCGTTTGGTGGAGTTGAATTTAAACTGACAACTGTAGACATCACAGCACATAATTTAGTTTTGATTGAACTTATTTTCTGACAGTCTCACATTTTTATTTGCAATCACACTCAAGTAACAGATGATTTTTTTAATTACTCCTGGTAATTAAGTGTGAATACAGTTGTTTGTGATGTTGTTTGTGATGTTTTTAATATATGTTTGTACTCAGTGCTAATTGGAAAGTGGTATTGATACTGATTATAATGGTTAGTCAGCTGAATTAAATTAAAGTATAAACTACCAGTGTAGAAAAACATCTGACATCTTGCCATCTTTTAAATACCCTTTAAACAAGTAGCTGTTTGATTACAATGTGAGTGTGTTCTTTTGTGTCAAAGTTGTTATTGTGGAAACACTAATGAACAACCACAAACTAAATGCTATAGCTGGGAGGAAAAAAAGGAAAAGGCTAATAAGCTTTTCAGCTACTGTACCCAGGGGGATTTCACATCAACCCTTCAACTCTTATCTATTTATAACAAATGTCAAGCTTCTCCAGATGATAGCGCTCAGAAGTCTCGGTGGCTCCAGTGAAGTTTTTGCCAAATGACAATGTCCCACCTCTCAAATTGTTCTGACATTTACATTCAGTGAGAGTCAATTCGGGGCTGGTTTATTTGTATAGGCCTTAATCACTGCTGCTGACTCCGAGGATTTCACTGCAGCCGCACTGAGACAACAATATACTGTATGAAAATGAAGTGACTCCAGTAATCAAGTTATTCATTCAATTAAGAGTTCAGCATGGATTGTTTTCAGAAAACCACAGGACCAAAGGATGCATATTGGTTAAATACACAACATGCCTCTTGTTCTTATTGAGTTCTGGAGTTCACCCTTAAACAAAGGTTTAAGATTAATTTTAAGATTAAGATTAAGATCGGTTATGATGGAAAATTCAGGAAGTACTCCAGTAAAACTTTTTATCCTTTACCTTCACACTCCATAAAGATAATATATTTAAATGAGTGAAATAAATGTGAATGTAAATTTAAATGCATGGACCATGGGTACCTCAGTCACCATTATTTTAATATAGTTGGACATTTCGGAACAGATAACGTCCTGCAGAATCATGATGGATTCACTCCAACGATTTGCCTCGAAGGGAGAGAATCACTGACTAATATTATCACACTCTTGTAGCTTCATACTTAGCTCTATATTTGGACAGAGCTGATGGAGGGCATATGGACTGAAAAGATTTTAAAATTATCACTATGAAGCAACACTTCAGATATAATTTTAACCTCCTAGATTCAAAGGAGCCAACTGAAAAGCTGCGTCTCATGAAGACTTCACTGCCCCCCGTGTCTGTGATTAAATCCGAGCCAGTATGTGGTCCCGACTTTAAAAGGGATGAAGACGTATAAAGGTTTAATTATTCCTTTAATCTTTTCTTTAGGTTAGATGTTTGTTTCTGTTAATAATTACTAATTACTTGGCTTAAAAGCCAAACTTGACCATATTAAAAGTTACCTGCAAACACTTACCGGAGAAATCGTCTATAAAACAGCCAGGTGTTTGTGGTGGCTCTCTTTATTCTTTATTCTTTATTTGGATCCCCATTAGCTTCCACAAGGTGGTCGCTAGTCTTCCTGGGGTCCATTCACACTGGTGGTGGCACTCTTGTACATAAATAAAAGCATAATTATTTGGTGTTGTGCCTCTACTCCACTACCTAAAACATAATCGGTTGTTTCTTGGATATAAATAATTCTGCCGAGTCCACAACTACTGGCTCACACAACTTGTTTGCTGTGTCTAGTAGGCCATCTTGGCGAGACATGCCAGTTTTAACACTGGATGATACATGCTGAAGTTTGTAGAGCAAGACAAGACAGAAACACCACAGCTGGTAATTTATGCAAAATGTGTTTGGCTACTTGCATGCTCTTGTGGTTGCAGTTTCTCTGATGGGTAGAGGAGCTAATAGGCTGCAGCTGCTTTTGGTTTCATTTCTCATATAAAAAATCAAAAAAAGCATAAACAATGTCAACTGTTTGCTCGGTCATTATGTATCTCTGAGAAGGATGATTATGTATCCTGAGTAATACAGGGTAGAGATGATCGCTTCCTCCTAACTTTAATAGGAAAGATACCTGTGGGTTAGTGGAAAATGGATGAAGGCACCTATAATTGTTCCCTTTTATTACACTAGATGGCAGTGTAATCCATCTATCCATTAGACCTGGAATCAGTCCCAGCCAGGCCAAGCTGACACTGGGTAAGAGTCGATTACAGGGTGGGCAGACAACCATTTACGCTCACATTCAAGACTGTAGGGACATCTTTAACTTTATTTTAAGGGTTTAAAACAAATATGTAATATGATAATCCTATTGTAGTTTAACAATACATATATGTTAAAATAAATACATCTTTATAATAAAGATTGTCATCAGAAAATTATCTTAAGGGTAAGTCCTACCCTCTACTTTACAAATAGAGACCACTCACTATGAGAAGGTGGACAATAAACATTACACAATTGCAGAAAGGCCTTCTTGATATACATGTATAAAGTAAAAATCTGATCGTGTTAGCTTGCTTCACATATAACAAATATAAGCTTGCAGTGCCCCTCTCTGGTGAGACTCTCAAAGCAATATTGTGCAAAAGTCCAGTTGTGTTTTTATCAAAATATGTCCAGCAATTCAAGATGGTCCATGTTTCTGAAGCAGATGAGTTTGCTGACAATTACAAACAAGAAAAATATGTCCTCCCGTTTGCCAGATCTTTTATCTTGCATGTTAAATGCAAATCCTATATTAAAGGAACATAACAGAGTTAATTTTTTGTTGACGTTAAAATCCCGAGTGAGGGTTAATTTAACATCAAGCCAGGTAGAATGGTACTCACAGGGGCTTTTGAAAACAACTTTAAAAAAAAAAAGAAAAAAGCTGGAAACCACAAGAAGTGGGCATGAAAACCATTTAGGATCCAAACATAGCTGTCATTAGTCAGGGGGAATTTGTGGGGCATTTAAGGGGGCCCAAAGCCAGAGTGGGGCACTCAGAGAGGCAATGTGCTCCTGTACAATTTTGTATAGTAAATCCAATCTTGTGTCAAGTCAGGGGTCCCACAACAGCATGGATGGGTTCAGCCAGAGCAGAGGCTTTTGAAATACCAATCACCTTGATCAGATTATCTGATTGAGTCATGTCTGTTACTGAAGAATATTTTTTTTTTCTGTCTGGATTAAGAGGAACTACTCTCCCAGGAACCCGTGGCCTTTGCAGCCTGTGATGCATATGCCATGTGGGTGTGGGATCTGCAGTTTACCGCTTCAGGCCTGAGTAAATACTGCAGCCATTCCAGGCATTGCTGTGAATGGTGGAGGAAGGAAATGTCTGTAATCAGAGTAACTTCACTGTTTCCCATAGTTGAGTCAGGAAGTAAATCGGCTGCAGTGAGATGACAGTGGATGAATAAAGGGAGCGTATCTGACAGACAGAAAAACAGTTTTGGATTAGAAATGCGGCCCAGTGTAATGCATCATATTTAATTCTCTATGCATAATTGTCAGGACATTATTTCACATTTTGTGCTTGATTCTACATTTGTGTGATGATCAGTGTGACTTTTATTTTCCTATGTGTTGCCTTTGGTGTTTATGATTCATTTAACCATTTGAAAACGAACACTGCATACTTTATATTCCTGGCATTTATAGATCAGTTAATGCTTCCCTTGTGGTCAGGACTGTGTTCTTGCAGCCTGCTGTTCTGACTGTCCGTCTGGCCACGGTTACACTGTTATTGTTACCTGTTATTTCAATTAGCAAATGCTATTCCTGAGCTTTTTCTGGGGACACAAAAATGGTACGCGTACCACTAAGCCGTGTTGATGGAGAGTATATTGGTGGAGAGTTTAGGAAGAAAATGTTCAAAATTAAGTTTAGGAAACAGTAGAAAGTATCTGCTTGCTGGAAGAGTGTTTTACTTGAAAAACCAAGTCAGAATATCCCAAGCTGAATAAAGAAAGAGGTTTTCACTTTCCACTCAGGCATGGAAAAGTTATGTGGTGCCAAATGTTGGCATGTTGCCTCTGTGCAAGATGGTGCATTAACAGTAATTTGGATTAATGACTTTTTTCACACTTTCAGGAGCCTCTAAACTTTGGTCTTCTGATGACATTATCACAACAGTCTGTGTCTATGCCAAACACTAAAACCAGGTTTCTGCTAATGTCATTTGAATTTAAATGCAGTGTGAAGACTATAGCTGACATAAAGTAAGATGCTTTCCCCTTGAGTCAGCAGAGCTGCTGTGATTGTATTACATAAGTATAATATAGCTGAAGCAGTCCACTAAACGGTCCTACTACTCTAATGCAAAAATCCATTCAAGCTACTTAGGATGGCTATTTAAGAACTGCTTTTTAAGGATTATTTTTAATTTCATAAAATTATTTTTTTTTAAATATTATTTTTAAGACTGGATTTATCTTTTTTCCATCTGCACTTTTGTGGTGTGAACAGATAAAAGCATAGACAACCTAGTCCCCAGTATGAAACACGTAAATTAGAGTGGATCTGACTTTGTTTCAGAGACTTTTGCAGTCTTAAATAGATTTGTTTAAGTAACTGTTGTTTTCTTCGTGCAGTATCACTGTCACTGGGCTTCAGGATCTACTATGATACTAGACAAAAACACAGAGACTATGTCTGGCTCCCAGAACAACACCACGGGTTGTAGCATGCCAGTGAGCAAACAAGAGGTTATTTCTGTCTGTGGTCGACCCCTAACCGACCCCCTGCCAAGCTCTCCGCTGGCTGGGTCCAACCAGGAGGAGAGGAGTGAGGAGGGCTTATGTTCTGTGCAACTGCTCTGAGTAACAGCCACTCGAGGGTTAATTAGACTTATGGGAAAGCTATGGTTGTTGAAATCAGGGAATGTTCGAGAGGAAGTGTGAAGAAGCTGCCCGCCCTTCGCTGTAGTTGTAACATTTTGTTTTTTTACATGATGTCCAGATTGTGGGGACGCTGCTATGCCTCAGACACACGCAGAAACGGAAAAGGTTTTTTTTTTTTCCCTGGTGTCCAGCTGCTTGTTCTGCCTATACAATCAGCTATTTTTAGCAGCATAGTCTGTGTCTGCTTTATAGTGCTGAGTTAATCACTGGTTAATGTGGTACATGTTTTTTCACAGTGAGGTTTTTGTACCTCCTTTTTAAAACATTTCCCTATTCTGTTCTTTGTAGCTGTGTACACACCATTCTCTGTGTGCACTTTTTGAAATGTTTCTTTCTTTTGCCTTTCATTTTAGTGGACTCTCATCAACCCATTTTAATATAAATATTATCTTGTTCTATCGCCCCTGTTCCCAGCTGAAACCAGATGAACTTAATGATGGCTTGCTGTATAAAAACAAATACACAATATCATAGATACACTTTATTTCCCTTCTTGTCCACAACACCCTTATTCCTTTTAGAAAATGAGTGCATATCTCCTGTTATTATAAAAATGATTGTAACTTCATATTCAGTTGTGCATATTTTTTGATCATATCATCTGATTGACTTTATTCTCTGTAATCACATATTTGTCTGAATATTTTTCCTCCATATTTATTGATTTGAGAAGTTTGAAAAGGCACCATGACTGAGGAAATCTAACCGCTTCACAAAGATTTTTTTTTCTGTGTTGATACCTCTCTTATGTATAACTCGCAGAGGATTTAGTATTGATGGGATAAGTGCATTGCATCATATTATCTCAAGTCTTAACTTAAATCGAGTCAGATGTATCCATTAATCTTTAATCTGCAGGCATAAACAAATACAAATGAAAAAATCAACCACAGGTTGATTTTATGGGATGCCTCTTAACAAATGCCACAAATAGTGAGATAAACACATCCATCTGATGCTGTGACATGACTCAGCTAAATTGTTTGGACATATTGCACCATTTTCTTTTAGTCATAGTTAGGGTAAATCAGTCCTCTCAATTTCCGTGGTATTTTGATGTCATGGAAAGTAACGACTTTTGCAAGCCTTAACTTCTCCATCAATCGTTATTAATACTGACTGATTGTTAATCTTGGTGAAACAGTTGGCTGAACTTTAATTATTTTTATTTGCCAGTGCTAAAACGTGGGAAGGAATGTCTTTGATTGCCCATGGTCGTGTAGTTCATCCAAAAGAGCAAATACAAATAATATGTGTGTTGATGCACATGCTTAAATGTAATTACAGTATGCCTCTGGGCAAGTGTGAGTGTGTTTACTTTTCGGTAAGTGTATGCAATTAGTTGTTTTTCGGTGACGATGTTAATGTGGCCAAAGCTGCCACAGGCCTGCCTTTTTTTAGCCTCTCGTAGCAGCTGCATGTAGTGCAGCTTCAAAGAAAACTGGAGGCCTACAGGGATTTCCCTCTGGCTTTCCCACCATCTGCAGAGGCCTTCATGGGATGTGATGGTAGTGGGTGTTGTGGAGACTCCCCTGTGAAAATGAATATCCAGTTTTACTACGACCCTTTTCAACACATGCAATCTCACCCATTAAATATGCTCATATTAATGATTTTAAATCATATACTGTTTATAACCGTATACATTTAAAGGCTGATGTTCAGGCACCGACCAGCATACAGAACATTTTGACTTGTATCCCATCATTAAAGAGCACATTCTTGGTTTATTAGCTTTGACTAAACTTAGATCCAGGTGTAATGTGATACACTTAATGCCTTTACTGAAGATAATGCCATGGCAGCCACCCAGACTTTTCACTACCATGATAAATAACTCTACTCTACGGCTTGAAATGTCAGTGTTTTACAACCCTGCAATCAGTCATCCAAAAACCAAAACCTGATACTTAAAAATCTATAAATAAAATTGTATGATTAACAGATTCATAGTTTGATCAAACTGAACATCTGTCTGGTGTAGCAGCACATGCTCAGCAACGTGCTTGCATAACTCAAATCGATCTTATTCAGTCTGACATCTCAGAGTGGGCCAGAAATTAGCTGTCTGCTTTGCATACCTGCGCCTACATTAAGTCAAATGTGCATCTTATCCAGATCTTCCCTGGGATTCTTCCTGGAACCTCCCCAGTGAAAATCCACATGGAATTTGATGCAGTCTGGGTTTTATAGGAAATACCTATGTGAGCTGAGGGTCTACATAGATGACTCCCTCATCACGGTGCACCTGAACTTGATTATAGTGTGCCCATCAGCAGTTTTAGCAGCAGAGTTACTCCCAAAGCCTTTAAGTGGTGGTTTGAAATCGGCTTACGGTCTTTCAAGAGTGTTTTTGACCTTTAGTGTTGTTCTTCTTCTTGTTGCGTGATGGAAGTTAAACACACTGTTTGTCACAAAATTTTGTTTGACCTTGACAGTGTACTGTACTGTGAACAAAAATATGCTGAGGATGACTTTATAAATTTAAGTATGTGCATTAGTGTGAAGCCCCCACATGGGACTTGATGTTAATGAGCACTTTGATGTTCAAAGAAACTTTATCTGGGAAAAAAGAAGTGTGGATTTTGGCTCTGAAGAAAACTTTGGCACCGAGGGTCAAGAGTCTAATGAGCTTGTCAGATCACAGTGATGGGGTTGGAGTACACACTTACTCACCAGGCCATTATGACAATGCAGCAGCACAAACTACCTGACATCACTGGTAAAAATAACTACAAGAATCATTGTGGAGTTATGAATAATAGTGGTCTTTTGTTTGTATCATGCATTGTACTTGTACTATTCTTCACTACACAAACGAAACATTGTCCAAGAGTCACTTCTATTTCAGCAGCAAATATAGGTGGATGATAGACACAGGATGTGAAGTTAGTGTAAAGTATTATTGCATTGTCAGTATTGCTCTGTGTCAAAGTGGCACTATAGCAGTTAAATTTGTAATAAACTGTTTTAAATAGACTTTGAACCAAAAAGGATGATCATGATGGTGCATTTTTGTGAGTTAACCTGTCAATAAATCAGGGGCAGACCAGCATAATACTCAGTCTTCTTAAGAACCAGTTTTTGTGTTTGTCGGCCCTGTAAAAATCATGTGTCAGACAACTTAGACATACATTTAAAGGGAAATCCCAACCTCTAACTTTAAAGTTTTTGTTTTTGTTTTTGTCACAATACCTTCAGACCAGAAGTGTGGTTGTTTTTCCACATAAAATGCAAAGTAGAAAGAATAATGTGACTGAGATTGAACTTTATTTAAAGGAGCAATATGTAGCAATTCCATGCACAAACTTGAGTATTGTAATCTAAATAGTGATTTGGAGCCAAATAAATTTATAAAACCTTTTTAAATCTATATTAAATAGGTTGAAATACTATTTAATATACAATCTATGTTTGAAGCAAGTTTTTTCCTCCTGCCCCCTCCTCCACAGACTTGGGGAAGCCTGGGCTGGCTGCAACCTGCAAGATGCAGAACGTCATAAACTGACAATAAAAAGTGACGACAAGTCCTCCACTGTAAGTTGATGAGCCGTTTATAACTGTCACTTGTCTGCTGATGTAAAGCTAAGCCCATTATCCTGAAAAAAAAAGCCCACTGCTCTGAAAATACACACTCTGGAGCTGGAGTTCAGTGATTGCCTGTCTCACTGCCTGCCAGACTCCATAAACAACTCATAAACACTTGAACTTGATCTCTGATGACATATCATGGTCATTTTGTGATTTATTACAGTAAATATATATTTTTTATAGTTCTCCTTTAATCTGAAATATCTCTAGTCAGTTTAGTGTGGCCTTTGGCATGAGCTTGTCATAACTGCAACAGCATCATTACAGCAAAATAATTCTTGACTTTTATAGTGGGAGAAATAACGACATGTGTGTTTGTAGAGCAGTGAATAAAATTGCTGCAGTTATGCTTCATAAATGGAAACCCATCAGGGATCATACAGTAATCAATATCCTTTTCAGGCCCTGATATAACATCCTTGATGATGGCAATCATTAGGAATAAGAGTATAGATTTAACTAAAAGCACAGTGAAGGCTGGCATTATTCCTGGCTGAGATTCAAAGCTCATGTTACAAATTGCCTTACAATATCAACAACACTGCACTGTACACCAACATTACCACCCTGTTTCCCCTCATTTACAGGATTTGCCTACTTAATGCCAGGTAATGTACTCCACTGGACCACTTAATTATTACCAAAGGTTGTAAATGTTTATGCAAACTTTAACTTCAAGACGTCATCGTCAAGAATCACGTATCGCAGATGACTCTTCATTGAAAATCATTACACTGTGGTGATGGTAATGGTAGAGATGAGAATGCCGTTGTCCACCCTTGGGGAATGTGCAGCTCCTAATTACAGAGATTCTCATCTAGAGTGGGAGGCCCAGAATGAAATTGTGCAATGTTTGGCTCCGTGTCACAGAAATTACTCATCCACTGTCACTACGCCTAAGTTTTTCACATGAACACAAAACAAGATAGTATAAATAATATCATACAGTGCATACAATAGATAGTAGGATGTAATGGACATATATAGATCGACAAATATACAAATTAGAAGTCATTGCCAAATGAAAGAATAAAATTAAGATTCGCATTTAAATTGCTATATACAGCATTCACCCTAGAGGTCGCAGTAGAGCACCAGCATCCCAAACCAAATAAATGCTCACTTTGCTTACTCAATAAAGTTGGCATAAAAAATTTTCATCTGAACACACACAGCTCACAAAACTCAGATATTACCACATCACCTATTTCTTGCTTTAAAAGAATGTAACCAGGCGGCTGCCATTCTGGCTTTCGTGTCTAGGAGGGAACCCCAGGCCCACAAAAGATCTTGCGAGAGTGATAATTTTAACCCAAACTATGACCTTTCCCTGACCGTAACCAAGTGTTTTCTGTCCCTAAACCTACCCAGATCTTAAACAAACCATTGTCACATTGTAAAACATAATTAGTTTTAGTACAGTGTCCACAATGAACTGTCAAACTAGGCAATGTTGATCACAAATGGCACAATGTTCTGTTACTGCATCACCTATCTCTTGTCTAAAATGTTTTCAGAAACATTTTGAGGAGAAGGACAAACATATACACGGAAATGCATAAACATATGCTTGTGGTTGTCCCAGCAAGGGAGTGTGAATTACTCCACTATGTGCTAACATTGCAAACAGTTGTGTGGTGATGTGTAATGAGGCTGAATGTCACATGGAGCACCTTTAAACTTACAGTATTTTGAATACTCAATGACTCTGGCAGAATAAATTAATAATACTTATTTTTGCTGAATCTTCTGCAGGGTTTTGCTCCTCATGCACATCTAGAAGAACTGACCTTACAGCCCCTGCTGCCTCAAGAGGAGAGAAGTGAGTGGACCTTAAGTGGAGCTGAATCAGTGACCAAAACAACAGGGTCTGGTAACACATATTGTATGTTGACCATTTAAGAGCAAGGCCACTCTGAGAAAACAAACTCTTTTCAGTGATTTGTTTGTGGAATTAAGTTAGGAATTAGATCAGAATTCCCTTTGGAAGCCAACATATAATCACAGCTTAAGTAGTTTCTGAAATCAGTTTTTCCTTGGGAACGTGGATTTATTTTGTTTTTACGAAAAAGCTGTCTTCCATTATTGCGTCATTGAAATATTTTGCCTTTGAATCAATGTTACAGATATTTTTAAATGAATGCGCTTTGATTTGTACCTCCATAAGGCAAAAACCTTTGGTTGTCTGTAACTGAGGAGTGTGCTGGTTCTCACTGAGCTACCCAGAATCTATCGCTCTTAAAAATTAGGTATAATGACATGAATGGTATAATGGTATAATGAATGGTATAATGATTAATGATTGATGATACTGAATTTCTTAACTGCTCTGAGTGACTTTGGTTGTTTTAGTTGTGCTCATCCTGTAAATTATAGTTCCCTTTTTGGAAATGCTTTATATTACAATGTTGTTTTGTACACATAAGAGTACCAAATAAAATACCTTTGTGAAGGTACACAGTAAGACAAGACAAGACATGCAAAGAGTTATGAAATAAGACTGGAGAGATGTAAAAAAATAAATACATAAATAACTTGCCACTGTAAGTAAGACATCAAGTTTGAGAGCACCTGATTGACATTCTGAGGAACTAAGTGAGTAATTACAGCGGCGTCATTTCTTTAAAATTATGATAGTGATGAAAGACTGTGTATTGCAATACTTTAAAGATCTATGATGCTAAAGTTGAAGTAAGTATGACAAAGTATTGGGAGACTTTTCTGTTCCTCAGTGGTGATAAAACACACAGAGCACACAAGTTAAAGCTTGTTGTTTTTAATCTCCTTGTCACAGTAATACATGATTGTACCCCAGCACTATTAGAAAGTGGCTGTTATTATTCTTAATTAGCCAAATACCCCTGCTCTCTGCCTCTCTGAAAAAACAGTTTCTCCTTCCCTTGTTTTGTGAGTGTTTTATAGTTACTTTACCCCATATGTACAAAAACTACACTGTAATTTGTGGGCTATTATATAAGTTTTATTCTGTTTTCTCACATCTAACTCGTTTGGTTTGGTTCAGTTTTAAGGAACTGGCTTGTTTGTCTGTTTAGTTTGGTTTGTTTAGGCTGGTGTGAAAGTGTTGTTTGTCATGTGTAGCCTGTTTTATGGCAGATAAAACCAAACCAAAGTCCAGCAATCATCTGGTGCGGAGTAAACAACCAAGACCGCCTGAAAGGGGGTGTCTAAGTTTTGCCATTCATTCGGGCTGTGAAAGCAAAATGGGCCAACCACAGAATTTTATGATAATAGATAGTGATTTAAGCATGATTTCCAGTGCTTGACTACCATTTAATCCTGTCCACAATGATCTTGAGATGCACCCAACGCTTGTACTCTTGAAGAAAAAGGGATGACATTTTTCAAACATTCACTATTAAATCAACTTGGTGATTGCGACCTGACGGCTGTGCTTCTATCTATTCATCTTTATTTCTAAAATGTGGTTCCATTGAAGTCTTGACTAATAATGATTATTATTATTAGGGCTTAATTGATGTTTGACTGAAACAGCAAAAGTATCTACTGCAACTTTCAAATCGCAGGAGGGACAGTATTTGTTAAAGGCAAAATATGTGTCAGAATACCATTTTAAATTGAATATAGTAATGCTGCAGAATGTCCTGGCCTACACATCATATTTTATAGACTTAAGAAAACATCTTTCTTTGGTATAGATCCTGACAAAAATCACAGCTTAATAATATTAATGTTTTAATGAAAATGAGAATGTTAATAATGATCATAATCAGTTATTCCTTCATAAGCACTTTTTAACCACCAGAGAAGATGCTGTAAATAAACACACAGGATGCAGCAACGTACAGCATGACTCGCTGTTAGTCTTTGGGCTTTGATTTACCCAATCACGTCCGCATAACACTGATGATGCAGGATGATAGTTGCTAAAACTATCCAATGACTGAGTTTCCTGTTTGTCCATATTACTTTGTGTTTACAGCTTTTGGTTTCTTTTTAATAAGTCAGTGTAAACTGAACTGGACCAGAACTAAATGGCCTGGTAGCTCAGTTGGTTGAGCGTTCACCCCATGTACTGAGGCGGTTAGTCCTCTCTACAGGAGCAGTCGGTTTGATTCCTGCTGAATGCCCTTTGCTGCATGTCATTCCCCCTCTCCCTCTCCCCCTTTCCTGACATATCTTCAGCTGTCTTATAAAAATTAAAGGCATAAAAGCCCCCCCAAAGAAGAACCCAAAGGCTAAAAATGAACAGAACTACAGGTGTGAAGGTCCTTCACTCAACTCTAAATGATTAATCATGAAGTCATAAGAGAAAGACAAACAGCTGGCCAGTGGGAAGCAGATGGATGTAAACTGTAATGAGTCTGATAATCTAAGCTAAAATGTCTATTAATAACAGTCAATGCAGTGATGTTGTAGTGCTGAAAACATGAAACTCCAAGCTTGTTAATGAAAGTGACGATGTGAATACTGTCTAGAGAGTTTGCTTCAAATATATTTTTGCATAAATGGAAAACAGTGATGAAAAATTAGACTTTTAAATTGTTACTAAAGATGAGAAACAGCATTGGTTTGGACAAGGATGGGAATTTGAGAACCCAGAGCAGACTTTAATGCGGGAGAAAGGTTTTGATTGCGGGACAAAGCAGGTGTATAAGGCATTCATAAAATCTGTTGTTTCGTTTCTGTGGCCAGCACACTTGCGAAATATGAAAAGAATTTTGCGTATTTACGGACGATGTGACATGCGGAAAGATGTTTTTCACATTCCAAATGCTCCAGCTACTCTCCCATATTTTTATGGGCTTGCTCGCCATTATTCAATCCCAGCGGTGAGCTGTCATAACATATTGTGCCTGACTGTACCAATCCCATTTACTTTATCAACTCCATGTTTCCCCACGCTGTTTGACATGCATATTTCTTGATCCCACAAGTGGACATTATTAATCCAGAACACAGCGGCCCGGTCCTCCCCAGCATGCATTGTCCTGCTCAGTCACATCACAGGCACGACCGGAGGACTCAGAGCATCCTGTGTCTCTGCAGCTTCACCTTGACATCAGATCCTCTGTGGGATCAGATGCCTGCTCTTTAGCTTTAACTTATTTTCTAACCAGCCTTCCTGGACCCACTGAAACACACAGAACCCACCATAATTAGTGCAATTTCCTTTTATCTCATTTCCTGTTAGTGTGTTTATAGTCATGAATGGCATCTAACCAACATCGTAAGCCACGACTAAGCATGTTTTTGCATGAGCCAGTGTGTTTGCTCCTGTCTGAACTTTTGCCCCCTCTGTCTTGATGTGTTCAAATCACAGTTTTTTTAATTATTAGTCACATACAAGTTTGTGTTGCTGGACATTGGCTGGCACACGTGCATAGTGTAGCAATGGAAAGCAACAACACATGTTACAACACAATACATGTTTAAAAAAAGCTCATAACTAATCATTAAAAAATGTTTAAAGATAAGCTTTCTTGTCCCTGTGGACAAAGTGTTCTTGTCATTGTTATTTACTGCTGCAAATATTTTTGGAGGAAAAAAACAGTCATGCTGTTTCTCATGGAAACATACCCTCTAAAAACACCCCACAGCTTGTTTTGATCAACTATGCATTGACTACCAGTAAATGATCTGGTCCCATCCTAATTATTCACAGAATCATTTCAAAAAGTTCAGCGCGTTTTCGTGATGTAGTATGATTAGTCCTCTGTGAGTACAGCACAATGACCTAGCGAGGGTTAACATGAGCAGCACTGTGTTCCCTCCTCCTGACACTGACTGAGCGCACACACACTTTCTCCGCTGAGGCCAGCACACAGCCAGAGAGGAGGAACTGTTTGCAGCTCTGAGAGCCAGCTGTCGTTCGCTCAGAGCTGGGTCTTTTCTCTCCCTGACTCTCCTGTTCTCCACTGGCCTCATCACTCCATGGGACTCCAGACCTGGCTGCCGAGCACACCACCACTGTTCTCTATGGCCTGCCTCGATGTGGAGACCCCTTCAATCTGCAGGGGTAAATTCAAATCAGGTGCTTTTTCTCTTGCGTGTCTAACCTACATGCATTTCATTGTTTTATTTGAGTGTCTGTGTGAAGTAAACCCAAGTTTTTTTGTACTCTTGTTAATCTTTACTGATGCTGGCAGCTGCAGTAGTAGGGGGTTTGTAGTGACGTACACGGAGCCCTAACAGGAAATGACAGGGCAACAGTAAAGCTCATCACAATGATTCATGCCAAGCATCATTCTTACAGAGAGGACTATTGTCTTCTGATGGATAATAAATCAAACTTGGCATAGAAAAGCTGTCAGAATGTGCGTGGGAGAGATTTAGGAGATAATACTCACCAATTTATTCTGTCTGTGTTTATCTTAGCACTCTGCTGCAATACTATTATGGTTTTCTTTCACATGATATGAGCATGAATTCACACCTGTAATGTAAATAGACACAATGAGCACACAGAAATGCTGCTGATCAAAATCTACTCGACTCTAAAAAATGTAACACGGTTGTCTTTCAGTCATAAGACCAATGTTAATGCTGTTTAGGATCTATACTAGACGTCAAATACCAATGTTTTGGGTTGATAAAACATGCCAAGCAAAGCAAAATAATGAGAGAATAAGGAAATACAGGTAGTCAACAGCATCTCTGCAAATACAGCCACCACCACAAACTTCTAGTGGGTCATAAGTGATGTTTGAATGGGAGTATGTGCATGAGTCTATATATATATATATATATTATTTTTTTTAGGAAAATGCTGCATTATGCCTTTAAGAAGATCCATAACAACACAAATGACAAAAACTGTATAATACTGGATATGTATAGCATGCAAGAAGAAGACAAAATGTAAATTTACTTAAGGGCCATCTTGCAAGATTTGCATGTTTAAAAAGTTATTTAAATTGTATGTCAATAAATTGTTATTCATGACCTGACTAAATGTAACTTTCTAACCAGACCCAGACCAGTTTGTCAACAGTTTGAGGACACACCCACTCACAGGGAAAGACACTTGTGTGTTTTCTCATCACTTTGAATCTGGCCTCCTTCTAGGCTCCTTTGCTTTGGGGGGTAAAAAATAATACACAGCTGGGATGTGGTTACAAATGGCCTTAAATTCAGAAAGTAATTGACAATTCATAAAGACATTTTAGCACCATTTTATCAGCTAAACATTCCCAGTCAATGCTGATATATTTCTGCTTTGCTGAAGTAATTTAGCATGCAAATGAGACGTGGTTTAGTTTAATTTTGTTTCACATGTTTTAAGAATGTGTGATCAACTGTTTCATACTTGCTGTTAGCCTGCCTGCATTCGATCAACCAGCCTCATTAATGTAAATTGCTCTTGTCAGTTAATTGGTTCATTTTTCCCAGTTTCTGACAATATAAGACAAAATCTATCAATTATATGAATTCAGATAGATGTTTTGCACCAAGTGAGTGCAGGATGTAGAAAAAAATAATCTGAATAAGCTGCTGCACAGACAAATTACTTTTGATAAACCAATACAATCTGTATATTCATGGTTAAATCTGTGGTTATAGATGCCCCCATCTCTGCTAAAATGGGATTCTGTTTAGAGTCTGTGGTATTTATAGCAGTAAAGTCAACATAACCCAGTGTCACTCTGTTTCTAGACAAAATTCAACTTGGTCTGGATAAGAAGTAGCCACACCAAACCGTTTTTTGGTTTTTTATTTGTACTTTTGATAAAAAAAGAAAAGTCAAATAAAATAAAAGGTCTAATGGGAGACCTCCAGGGATGATTTGCTGAGAACAACATGGGTCTGAGATTAGAGATTACATCAGTAGGCAGGGATTTCAGCAGAGCCTTCTCTCTGTGTTTCTCCAACAACCTCTGTTTATGCTCTGCTGGTGAGCTGGAGAGCGGAGCCAGTTTGCATCACGGAGGGGTTAGCCAGGGTTCAGGTTGAACACAAGATGACACAAAGTGAGGAGGACCCTGGGCATGAGGTGCACCCCCATACCGATGCTCAAATTAAACTCTGCATTCTCTTGCGGAGCTGGAAGGCAGCTTGTGGTGTTATTGATATGCAGTTATATGCACTCATAAATTTTCTTGCCTGTGGCATTTTGTCCAAGTCACAGTGGATATGAAAATTGAGACAAAGCAATGGCAATTTTTTACAATCTCCTGGTCTGATCTGTCTCAGGCTGACCCTCACCCCCCTGGCCTGGCTTTGTAATAGGAAACACAGCAGGCGGGGCAGACACACTGTGTTCTCTGCTCCAGAGTTGATGGGCTGCTCTCAGAGTAGACTCGGCCTCCCACCCTTTGCCTCAGTATTTGTCACTCTGTGTTCCCTTGCCCACCAGTGGAAGCCCGTGAACGTCCCCTCGGCTCTGCATACAACTTCAGATCCCACCCCCTTAACTACCCCCAAATTTCATGGTTCCCAGGCCTTGTTCTCACAGCTGCCCGGTTTATTTTTGCTAGAGTGAGTCACAGAGGCCTGTTCAGACGCAGCGCCTTTCCCAGGAGAGTTGAGCAGGTCTGTCTTGTGTGTGTGTGTGTGTGTGTGTGTGTGTGTGTGTGTGTGTGCGTGTGCGTGCGTGTGTGTGTGTGTTTGTGTGGGAGTAGCTGTTTCCCCCGAGCCACTGAGTAGTTCTAGCTAAGCCAGCTTCACTTCACTACAGTGGTGACAATAAGGGCCTCATGTTGCTCACACCGGCGCCTCATTCATCACCATCACCCATTACCCTCCTCTTGAAACTGTTTTCTTCTGCATGAAGCGTTGTTATTCCACTGAGATAACATGTCCACGTTCACGTGTTTATAAATGTTTAAACTGGGATCTTACTAAAGTTTATATTGATGGGAAAATAACACAGGGGACCATCCAAGAACTGTATGTGCATGCGAGACTCAGCCAATTCTGCTGGAAGATAGTCTTTGAAGTGCTACAGTAACATAACTGATCACTGCTGATCCACCCAAAGCAACATTTATTTAAAAATAATTACTGAATCGACATGACTCATGTGGCTTCTCCTGGTGTCATGACCATCTCTAGTTTTGCTCATTGTCATGGCCGCAGCCCTAATCCCTCTTTTATCTGTTTGTACGCTGTACTGTAGTTACTTTGTTTGACTCCTCTCTGTATTTGCATCCCACACAGAGATATTGACTCTCATTGGGAGGGCTCTCGGCCAATCACATTGCACTGTTTGAGTCTAACTGTTGTAAAACTTGCGGTACTCTTAACAACTGTAGTTAAAACCATACAGGAAGTGAATAGGATGTCTGTGGTGGTGAACAGGGTTTACTGTCAGGCCTTTGGGGTAGCGCATTGATTGAGAAATAATAAGTACTTTGTTTTATTTGAAGTCTGGCAGGTTTAAAGCCAGAGATGGTTGTTAGTTGACTCAGCGGACTTGGCACCGAATGGCAAAAGTTGAACTCTGACCTCTGTGTCTCTGCACTCTCACAGTCCTCCAGCTCTGCCTGCAGCAGAGGAGAACTCGGGAGCAGCTTGTGGAGCAAGGCATCATGCCGCGTGAGTATTCGCATCACACACAAACTAAACTGACAGTGAATCCAGTTTCTCTTCCTCACTAGTCTGCTGTTATCTCAACTGAACTTTATGACAGTATATTTCATGAATTTGAAGACAGTTTGAGTACGAAAAATAAATCACACTTCATAATTATGTTGACATTATCCTGTTTGACTGTATTTCATTATAGCATAATTCTAAATTTACACATACATAAAGCCTCTCATCATTCATTTAATGAGGTATTATTACCTACTGTCAGGCATATTGGCCACATCATGGCTCTCCAAAGGAACATCCTCTGTTACAATGCCTCAACAATGCCTAATTTTATATGGTATTACTGGGGCATTAATTATGCTGATTTACAAGTCTCATGCACATGCATTCAAATATGCACAAGCAGATTATTTACAGAGTTATCTGAAGTTACGAGCGTTTGCTGAATCTGACGTGGCATGTTCATACGAGCCCATCATGCAAAAAAAAAAAGTCAGAGAAATTTAAGATGAGATTGCGAAAATGTTCTTGCATGAGGGCCATTGTGTGTCTGCACATAAATTATTTTCCTCATTCTAGAAAGTGTGAAGAGCATTGTTCCAACAGTGTCATAACTGTAGTCATGTACGACATAGCCAAAGATAAAATTGACTCAAAGATTCAACACATCAGCCATCAAGCAGCACACCAGAAGTAGCTCCTACTTTATACCATCCATCCTTTGATGTGACAAAAGTGGAGCAGACTCAGTCCCCACTCCCCATGCTGCACCTAATAAAAGATGAGCTGAATCTGTGACAGAATCATGCTGGTGGCTGGAAAGGTAGAAAGAGAGAGAGACAGGGCTCTTCCTCTTTGTCCTGTTCTCTCCTGAGAAGCCTCCTGCAGTCAGGCTTTCTTCACCTCCTCCCTGGCTCCACACAGGCCCATGAGTCAGCGACTGAGCCTTCAGTGGAGGTCAGTCGTCCCCTGGCCAAGCGTAGCGTGCACACAACCCTCCCAGGCCATTCTCCGCTTAAGCGCCCTGCTGCTCCCACACTTACAGGCTTATGGTAGGTATGCAGTGAGGTTTAGGTGACGAGCAGGAATGTTTTGCTTTGCTCCTCTGACACACTCCTCAGAGCACCCCCCTCGGACGATGGATTGTCAAACTAAACAGTCCTCGTCATAGCTGAGGTGACTGGTCAGTGAGCCAGCAGGAAGAGTTTATTCTGTGTGATCAAAGAGGAACTCTCTGCATGGATCAGTCTCTTCTTGAGTCACTAAAGCCAGAACTTCCCGTTTGACTCACATGAGCTCCTGCTTAATAATGTCACACTCTTTCAGAACAACAAAAATATGAAAATAATGATATGAAAATGGGCTTGTACTCCTCAGTTCAGTGTTATTAGTCAAACCTTGATGTTGTGTAACTTTTTGCTATGGATGACCATGATGATTTTAAACTCTGTCTAAATGTCAAAAGGACATCATGATTGCTAGAAGTGTAAACCTACTGTAATATATTCAGTGTCCATTCTCTATAGGCATGTAGGCATCTTATACTTTTTAGCAACTTTGCTTCACATGTACTTCACAAGTCCTACTTGTGTTGTTTCTGTTGTTTTGGATATCACTCTTATCAATAAGTGGTTTGCTAAGTAAATCACAATAACAAAACAAGCAAACAAAAATTACCTTCAGGAAATGATAAGAAAGAGAAAACAAGCAAACTGTTCCTTCCATTTGAAAATAAACATTTATTTTCAAATGGAAGGAACAGTCCGCTTGTGTGGAAATACAGTGTATTGACCCAGAAAAGTTAAGGATTTTGTTGATTCACCTTTTCACAGCGCTGAAAACACCCGCTGTCTTTCATGAGCAGATTCGCAACCTGGAGAGAGCCAGGGTAAGACATCAGCTAATGTCATCACACTACAGTTCATGATTTTATTCATCTAAATCTAGATTATGCCCCAAAATCATATGGAAAAACTTTCGATTTCTTTTAACAGACTGGGAACTTCTTAAAGCACAAACTCTGCAGCAGGCCTGAGCGCTCTGAGCTGGTCCGTATGCACATCCTACAAGGTAATCATCATCCTGTGTGTTCTTACTGGGTAATTTTGTCTAGATAACAGAGATGAATACGGTGCTTATTCATCTAATCACACTTACTGCCTGTTTAAATTTGTTTTACAAAGTTAGAGCCAGATATACTGTATATCTTTGAGGTTGACATGAATTTGTGAGGTCTGGCTGAGCATGCAGTGAGTCACACTGACAAAGCAGTTAAGAGGCTGACTGATACTGGCTGGATTCACGACGAATGATCCTTTGTGTGTTTATCAGAAACGCAGGCTGAACCCTCCCTGCAGGCCACACAGATGAAGCTGAAGAGGGCCAGACTGGCTGATGATCTCAATGAGAAGATCGCCCACAGGCCTGGACCCATGGAGCTGGTGGAGAAGAATATCCTGCCTGTTGACTCTGCTGTGGAAGAGGTCATCCATGGTAGATACTCAACAACACTATTATACATTAACTGTCAGAAGACCTGAGTTTGTTTTAGCCCACTTTGGTGCCATATTCACCACCAACAGTTCATCACATACAGTGACAGCCAGAAAGTTAACTAATTTATCCTTTAAATAAATAATAAGAAGCTGTACTTTCTTATGTTTGATGCAGACCCCACAGATGAAAAGGCAAACTGCTCTAAGACACCAGATATTTACAACTTTGATGAGGACAGCAGTGATGCCTCAACATCACCACAACAGCCTGCCAGCCAACAATCTCCAAGCTCCACCTCGGCCTCTCCAAAGGACTCTGGAGTGACTGAGACCACTTCTACTTCCCCTAACCTAAACTCTCCCATGCAGGTACACCACTACCTTGAACCATAACCAGACAGGTTATTTCCTCTAGCAGAGTCTAAAAGTTATGCAATTCCTTAAATTAAAGGAGGAAACATCTCATGTTATTAAGGGACCATTAACCCCCAAAACCAAAAATACATTGGTACACCCACAAACTACACCCGCCAACCATATCACCACATAGGAGGAAGCGTGCATCTATTCACCGACATGAGGCTTGTGCTTGTGACAGCACAGTATGTAAACATTAATGGCGTCCTCCCTGGCTGAGCTTGTCCATCAATAAATCCATGCTTCCTTCTGCATGGCAATATGGTTGCAGGTGTAGTTTGGAAGGAAAAAACTGTTTCTACTAACTGCACACAACAAGGCATGTGGCTTATCTTGAGTGACTGGATCATGATTTCTTAAAAGAGACATTGCTGTTGAGTTTTTCAAATGTATTGAGCACCACAAGCTGAGTTTCATCTAATACAATTATATCTGGGAGAAGGCAGATATCTGCAAAACTCTGAAACTCGGCAAAACTAAATCTAAATAGCACGACAGGTAAGAGGAAAAATTAGGACAAGGATGAAGGATGGCTGGACAATAGTAGAATTTTTTCACCAATGAGAAAAAATATATTTTGTGACTTAATTTTTTTTTTTTTGCAGTATGCACACACAGCGTACTTATTGTACTTATGTATCATTATACTGTTTTTGTTTATGTTATCCCAGTTGAGGTGCTTTTCTTTCCTTGTGTGGAATAATGATTCCAGGCGTAGCAGCTTCACTGTTCTTACTGAATGGATCGTGTGGTTTCTCTCTGTCTCTGCTTTTCTCAGCACTCCCCACCACCTAACTCACAGTCCACATCAGATTTAGTCAACCTCGTCTCCTCTAGTGAGCAACTAAGCAACCAACGAGCATCTACTCCTCAGCCAATCACCACTGTTGTCCCCAGTATCACACCGGGGCCAGTTCTTGTGAAGGTGAGCTTCAGATGTGTTTTTACAAGCTCCAAGTGTCACCAAGTCATTTATTACAAAATCTTCTTAAAGTTCCTGTTGTAGTGTTTTATTTAAGGATGAGTTAATTCAAGTAGTTTATGTGTTCACAGTCTTGACATGAAATTGACCCCTATAACTGAGTTCTCTGTCACTCTGATTTATTGGCTGTGGGTTTTTGTGTTGTTGTTTCCTTTGGAATTGATGAGAGATGCAATGTCAGTAGACACAGGGTCTGTGTTTTGTCATACTGAAAGACACATCAGTTTTCGGGTGAACTGAATGTCAGCTTTCAGCCAAGTCAAACATAGTTCAAAGAACAACAGGGTTTAAAGTCATTTCACAAATCCTTGGGCTTAAATATGTGCCAGCCACAGTTTGTCTTCAATTAGGGTCAAATGACAGGCTGGCCTTCTTCATTCAGACTGTATAAAATGTGAGCCAAAAATCAAAGGACGGGAGTGAAGCATTAACTTGTGCATTTATCATAATCCAGTTATGCTCTGAGCATAAGATAAACTCTCCCTCCCTTGGAATATGATAGGGGACAGAGCTTGACAAATTGGAGGGTGTGTACTTGCTTAACTCAGCTTGAGTTTCTGGTTTCATAGCTAGAACCCGCTGCTCTTATGCCAAACTGTTTTCATGTGTATCCTGTAACTGCAGGTGGTAAAACAATAAGGGTCACATTTCCACTACCCGTTTCCTCATCCTGCAGTTCTCATCGGGTGTCAGAACAATGTTCCACCTTAACGCTTAAAGCTATAAAAACCCAGTATCAGTTCCAAGTCTTGCAGTGTTGGTACTGGCAATACTAACTGTATTCCCTGATAAACTGGACTGAGATCAGTCACAGGGATCAAATATCCTCCAGATGGTCCTCTCTGGTTTTACATGCGCCTTTTCTGTGTTGTGTTCTGCAGCAAAGCCTGCCCAAGCTACCCAGTGATAAAAGCCGCAGCAAAAGGAGCAAAGAGCCCAAACCACGGGTGAAAAAGTTAAAGTACCATCAGTACATTCCTCCGGACCAGAAGCAGGAGCTCAATGAAGTGCCGATGGACTCAGCTTATGCCCGCCTCCTGCAGCAGCAACAGCAGTTCCTGCAGCTTCAGATCTTAAGCCAGCAGCAGTACAGCTACCAGGTCGTCCCGCCTGCCACACTCAAGTATGGCTCCATTTAGCAACACAAACACTCCTTTTACACAGCCAGAGATAGGATTTGGCTCACCCACAAACTTTACCTTTATATGTAGGCTGATACCTTTGTGTTGAATTAATTAATATGGAAACATGCGCTTTGTTTCCTGCCAGAGTTAAATTATTTGAATATTGATTTTCAACTAACTCAATCAAAAAATGCACACCTGATTTTGAAGAAAGTAATAACTGTTTAACCACAGCTGCTGTTTGTCTCAAATACTTCACATTTCCTGCCCATGGCTTTCTCCACAGAAGCTGTTGATTGTGAAGAATGGGTAACAGTTTAGATTCCCTCTCTAATGTGTACTCCCTTTTTCTTCCCGTCTTATTACAACAGACCAACAACTGAGGTACAAACCAGCTGTTCCAGTGTTGTTCTGTGTGGAAACACTGCATCTAGCCCTGTGCAGCCCCGGCACACTCAGACAAACCGCAAGCCGGATCATTTACCAGCTAATCTGGACGAGATGAAGGTGACACGTTGCTGCCTGCACATAGTCTGACTATATACACCTCATGCATGCTGCAGAGGAGGACAAATAAAATTTTCAGAGGTATCTCATAATGATCTGTTTTCTTGATCTTTACAGGTTGCTGAGCTGAAAATGGAACTAAAACTCAGATCTTTGCCTGTTTCTGGGACCAAGACTGATTTGATAGAGAGGCTAAAGTTGTATCAGGAGAACTCTAATATCCAGACTACTGCTGCCATTGAGACGACAGCTGTCACAGCAGCCTCACAGTCTGAAAATACAAAGTTAACCCCGCCTGTGTCCCCCATAGCTTCAAAGGTGTCCAGTATGGGAATAGAGGACAGTAATAGGGCAGACAGCCCCACCAAGCTTTCAGAAACTCTGTCTCCAACTCACCCCGCTCCATGTGTGAACTCCCCAAAGAGAGCTCCACAGGAGGAGTGTAGCACAGAGACAAGGCCCTTTGTGAAGGACTCTGAGAAAGACAAACGTCTCCACGAGAAGGAGCGTCAGATTGAGGAGCTGAAGAGGAAGCTGGAGCAGGAGCAGAGGCTGGTAGAGGAGCTTAAGATGCAGCTGGAGGTGGAGAAGAGGAGTCAGCAAGGAGATTCTCCACCTCAGCTTAGTCCTCTTGCTCCGATCCAGATCAAAGAGGAAAACAGGAGCCCGTCAAACTGCTCAGCGTCCTGTAGCTCCCCTGGTCTGCCAATGTTGATCAAACAAGAGGAGGCGGCAGATCAGAGCCACTTAGCTCCTCAAAATCAGTTCATCATCAGCCATCAGACTCTCAAGCCGCCTGAAACTCTGCAGCCTGTCCAGACTGGAGCTCAGATTCTCCTGCCTGCATCCCTT